>CAMAPF010001140.1:1470000-1727855 GCA_945859915.1 Cuscuta epithymum
TGGCCGGGGTGTGATAGCTTAATACGCATCACAAGATGGTGGCTCGTTGGAGCATACCAATCTTGTAGTTCGTGTACTAGTTGAGGCTTACCAAAATCTAATTACTCGTTAGGGCTTAATCAGCTCTCATATCATATTAAATCTTGAGTTCCATCCTAACAGTTCATACGTGGCAGGTGTGGAATAGCTTAATAGAGAATTGGTTTTTTATTTACTAATTATCTCTATTTGTTGGTTATAGGCTAGAAATGACCATTAATAGTTAGATGGGTTAATTACCAAAATAGGCCTAAGACATGCCTGAAAATCACAAATGGGACTACCATGTTTTAAATTCCCTAAATACGACTAATCATGCGTGTTTGGAAAATATACCCTTGTAGCTTTTTGGACTAAAATAAATATTTAATAAAAATAATAAAAATAAAAAATTAGAAAAATAATTATAAATTAAAAACAATACCAAAATTTGTTTTGCAAAATTTGTTTTTTTGGCTATCCCAAAATGAATTTCCACTTTCCATTTTAAGTATAGAAATACAACTAAAATGACAAGTTTGCCCTCCTTAACCCTTTAATCTTCCGCCCCACTCGACTTCCACCCACCTTCTCTTTTACCATCACCAATCACTTCCACCCACCTTCTCTTTCCATATTCCCAATTTCCCATACGAAGCACAACCAACTCTGTAAATGTAGTCTCACACCTTCTCCATGGCAAAATTACGTTCATCTTCATTTTAAAGATACATACGAAGTAAAGAAGGCTGCTCCAGCTTAGGGGAAAAATCAAAGAAGGGGACTCCAGCTTAGGAGAAAAATCAACGCCAAATTAAACCTCCCTTACGGTCCTATCAACTCCGGCTCCGCCTGAAAATCCTCAGATCCGACGCGTTTAGTTGACCAAGTTGCAGATGAGTCACCGCCTTGCCGTCGCCCTCGAAGAACCTTACAGATGAGTCACTGCTGACCTCATTGAACCAAATACTTGTGTCGCCGGTCAAACCATTGAAGCGGCGGACGGCGGAAAGTCGGTTGGAGTCTTGACGTATATGTCAAAAATGTTGGAGATGCTCTCGAACAGAGATCGGACGCTAACGATCCGTTCCGGCAATTAGCATTCCCTGTTTCACTTTTTTTCCTACTCCGTATAAGCCATGTAGAAGAAGCACAGTAACACATATCGTACTGTCTGACAAAAGTTGTAATTAAATTGCTTTAAAAAAACTGTTTTTCCAATTTCTGTGTTTGTGCTCCACAGTCCACACCGTGTGAGGAAGGGCAAAATGGGAAAGTAAATGGCAATTTCTATTCTTTCTTAATCCCCGTGCCGGTCAATTTATGCACCTCAATTCGGGACGGAGGGAGTATATATATAATATATATACAGGCCTTTGCCGCCGCCTCTTACACCCCAGCACCACCAGCTCCGATCACCGGAAAACAATGTCAGGATGATATATTGATGGCAGTTTTTGTGAAAATTTTGGCGTTATTCTTGGCACACATTATTCTTGACTACCATATTCTTGGCATTTTCAGAAAAAATGACATTGTTTTACACAAAATGACATTTTTTCACCGATCGGAGGTAATGGTGCTAAAAGGCGGTAGAGGAAGTGGAAAAGGCATCCATATATATTTTTTATGTGCTTTTACTATTTTTTACTCCCTCCGTCCCACTAGGATGTTCCAATTACGATTTACGATGCTTGACTAAAGATAAAGCAACTTAATCCCTGTTCCCACTTTGATTATTTTTAGTAAATAAAATTTATATATTCAGAAACTACATTAAAACCGCTACAAAGCCTGATAAAAAAATGTAAGTTTGATAAAAATTTGATATATAAAGCAAAAGATTAAGAATGATTTAAGTTGACCATGTGAATAGTGGACGGGAACCTTTAAATGGAACGGAGGGAGTATTAATTTTTTAATTTTTTCAATTTTTTTTAATTTTTTTATAATTATTTTATTAACTTTTTATTATTTCTTATGATTTTTTTTATTTTCTTTAAGATTTTATTATGAATTGAAACATTATGAATTAATACCCTTAGGGGTATTTAGGGTAGAAAATTAATGTTTAGTCCTATTTGTAAATGATTTAGGCTTTAGTCCTGTTTGTGCGATTGAGTTTCCATTTAGTCCTATTTAGGGCAATTACTTTGGTTAGATAATGCATGCCTAAATTTCCTATATAGTTTTTTAACTTTTTTTTGTCTATATGTAGAGATTTGAAAAGGGACATTCATTTCTAACCATCTAAAATTAGTAGGAGCTAAAAAAATTGCCCTCCCCCTGCCTCCCCTCTGAAATCACCAAACCAGACAAGCTCTAAGAGAACAGCCAACCAGCCTTCAAATGAGAGGCATATGACTTCCTGCGAGATAAGTGTGATCAAACTGACAAACTGAGAACAATTAAACATAAACTAGATATCAACGTCTGACAAACTGAGAACAATTAAACATAAACTAGATATCAGATGTTGATTTGACCACAATAAATTTCCCCAGTCAACATCAAAGCACTAGTAGTGGTTCACAAGACTAAGGTGCACATGTATTTAAGTTTATTTCGTAACAATGACAAAGAGATTGATGGAGGGTCTAAGCTTCCCCAGTATACACACATTGACGAATAATGGTACTATAGGCGATCCTGAGTGACCGAGGCAGCATTTCCCGAATACTTATATGATGATGGGAGCACAGTGAACAATTTGTGATATGGAATGAATAGGCTATGAACCAATACCAAAACCCTTATAAGAGAAAAAATAACAATTTCTCTTGTGGTATTTCCATTTGGTGGAGGATTTTGGGTGAGGGTGATTCTTTATCTATCAATTCATACATTAAGATGGTTAAAAAATGTGCGATTTAAGTTAAATAAACATGTGCGAATAATTATTTTCTAGTACAAACTAAGAAATAGCAATAAATATAGCAAAATTAACCAGACCCTCTAAAATCAACCTACCTCTTACTTCTCCCTGTCCTATTTATACTACCCGTACAAAAATTATTATTATTATCAGCACCAGCACCAGTCTGCCCGGTTCCTATCATAATGGATAAGCTCTCATAAGTTGTAGAGCAATAAAATTAAAAAGTGATGTGCCTAATGCCGAAGCTCACACATAAGTGGCCTGAGGAAGGGGATAATCTAGGATATATTTCCCTTTGTTTTTGCAAGGAGATCTATTCGAACCTCGGACCTCCAGGACACAAGGTGCGAGACTCCAGCAGTTACACCACGCCCTTCTAGCAAATAGTTGTCACGGCGTAGCCTAGGCGTCGCCTAGTCGCCGACTAGGCGTCCAGGCACTGGAGAGTGCTCGCCGCAGTACCTCGCCTCGCCAGAAGAAAAGAAGTCGCACTTGGCGTCGCCCAGGCGTCATCTAGGCGCGATGTTGGCGACAAGCCTGCGCCATTTTACATGTCGAACCCGAAGTCCCGAGGCCCAGAAAGATTTAGGCTTTAATTTCTTAATTAAGATTTAGGCTTTTAATTAACAATAAAGCCCAAAGCCCCAAAATAATCTATAAATCTAATAAACTTACGAATTAAGTCACCAATCGCCATAGCGACGCAAGTCTGCTCCAGAAGCAGGCGATGAGATGAACCGCAGTAACTAAAACTCTAGTCTCCAGGAAGAAGACGACTTCCCAGGGTTCTGCTCTCTTCTCGTCGCCTAAGTGTCTTCTCATCCTAAGTGTGTAGCGGACCAGTGGCTTATGGTTTTTAAGATTTTTAATTAATTGTATAGTTATTATATTATTATTTATATAGTTATATACGTATTATTAATTGTGTAGTTATATACGTAGTCTATGTTTTATGCGCATATCCATTATCCATGTGTCCTACCTGAATTGCTGAGTCATCCTTTTCTGAAAGGATTCATTAGTTTAGTGTAGTAGTATTCTGTTTATTAATGTATTAATTTATTCTGTTATATGTTATAACTTATATAAACTAATAAACTAATAATACAAACTACAGTAGTATATGTAATTATATATATAAATATATAATTATATATATAATATAAATATATAATATACACATAAAGGCGACTAGTCGCCTAGTTGTCGCCTAGGCGGGCGCCTTGTCGCCTAGGCGATATGGCGGTCAGCTGGCGCCGCGACTCGACTTACCGCCGTGACAAGTATCACTCTTAATAGTTTATGATAAACTATTACTCCCTCAGTCCCATTTTGTAAGATATCTTTCCTATTCACTTGTTCAACACAAATCACTCTTAATCTCTTACTTTATATATCAATTTTTTATCAAATTTGATTCTGGTTTTTGTGACTTTGCAAAGCTTTTAATGTAGTTTCTGAATATGTAATTTTTTTTTCTAAAAATAATTTGAGTGCAGACATGGATCTGTTTGCTTTATCGTCGGTCAAACATCGTAAACCGTAAAGTATTTTACAATTCAGGACGGAGGGAGTACTATATATTGTATGTATACCTCATGTGAGAACAAGCCTCCAACGGCAGATAAACCAAGGAGTACATCAGGCTTCACTTGACGAACCTAATTCAAAGTAGAGTACATTATTATTTGATTGCACCAAATTAAACTCATAGAATCAGCGCAAGGTTGGATAAAATATGTGAGCAACAGTAACAGATTAAGCAACATGTTTGGTAGTTCTAAAATGTTCTCAAAAGTTCTATCATGGCTACAAAAAGCAGTTATCAATGATCAATCCATGTTATTCTGTAGGTCATGTAGGTCATATTATTATAGTCAGTACCTGGTTGCTTATGATTCATGGAATCAAAGTTTATTGAAAAATAGCTGGTAAAACTCAATCAACACTTATCCATACTTACGTAGTCAAATCATACAAACCAAATCTTGCAAGAACCTTAGTAAGATGCTAAAGAAAAATAACGTGTAATACCCAAACCTAAATAATCGAGTATCAATGGATATGGTGAAGATGAGTAGATGTGCCCCTTCCATTTTTAGGGAAAGTTAAAATAGTGATTAGCAAATTACCACTTCTGCAAGACTAGCGCCTTCCCTCAATCCTTGACGTTGAGTTTCATTTACCTTCCTCGAAAACGGGCGGGCATCTTCATCAACATTTTCCCGCGCCTCAGTTATCAATCCCTATATTCACATTAAAACCTACATCAGCATTTTTATGAGAACAGAAACCAATCTTTCACGATATCGAACAGTAAAAAAAACAGCACAATCTATTAATTGTACTACCATCACAGCCCATGTTCCCGACACAGGAGGATAAAATGTGCGTAGATATACTTACATTGGCATCAACTACCCAAAACTGGCTCCTCGCACTTTCAAATGCAACTTCATTATTTCCTAACATTCTTGCCATTGTTTTCCTCGCAGCATTTAGAACACCTATTCCTGCACTGTACGATCAAAGATAAATAGAACAACCACGTCACATTCTTCTTGGTAATAAGTTAGAACCTTCTAATTCCATCTTAAAACTCTGAGATTCATTTTTATAAAAGAATAGCCGCAAAACAAAGCATATGGTGTGGGCGGCTTTTATATATTCCACAATGAAAGGAACAGCCAACCAACTACACATCACAAGAATGATGGATTGGGGAGGGAGAGAAATGGTATCAAATTTATGAATAGAGTTGATGTTAAAGTCAAGATATCCTCAAATAACGGGTATACTATGTTGCCTTTATCCCTTCAAAATCAACGTGTTGACCGTATCACTGCAATTTTTCCAACATACTACTTCAGGTGTTAAGTACTCAAAGTTTCTTGCACATGATTTTTTAACTGCAAATTTAGCACCCATAGAGCAATATAAAGTGAACACTGCACAGAGGTCTGGCAGAGATTGCGTTCACTATATAATCATCCAAAAACATCTTGAAATCGTAGAAGAATTTATCCAGAACCAAATATCAAATAAAACATTCCCCAACAGACGCATAACATGAAAATGCTTGATATGTGCATGTATAAAGGTGTTTACAATGGATTTATAGCTTGCAGTTGGACTTCCAAAAAAATATGAACCAAAAAAATAGATAAATGCCAACCTTCCAGCACCAGCAACCACAATCTTCATTTTTGGAAAATCAATCATGGCCTTTCCCTGTGCTCTTACAGCTCCTAAAAGACCGGCAATTGCAACTCCAGCTGTTCCCTAGACAGTAAAGATAAACCACATTTGTGACAACATGTGTCTACAGTCTAATAATGAAAGTCATAAGATATGGAATTCCACTTTTCAATTTACAAATAAAATCTCATATCCATAAAAGATTGCAATCCATATTTTAATTCTTGGGTACAAAGGGAGTTCATATTTTAATGACATAACAAGGAAAGCTATTAACCACATCCAAAGAAATATGACTCTTATTTTTCCCTTACTTCATATTGTTCTATAACACAACTTCTGAGCAGTTTCTATATGTTATAGTACCTGCACATCATCATTAAACATCCTGTAGTTGTTCCTATAACGTTGCAGTAGCTTAAAGGCCCACTTGCTTTGGAAATCTTCAAACTGGATGCGATGGAAATGCATACATTAGTCTTTTAAGAAGTTCGTGATTATGGAAATTAAGACATATCGAGAAACAGAAGGTATACCTGTACAATCACATTTGGCCAACGTGTAAACACAGCCTCCATAAACTCGTCGATTACTTCAAGATACCTCTCCCCGTCCAAACGCTGCTCTTGCAATCCAAGATCTATATGAAAGTAGGGGTAAAGGTTATTTGTAGTAAAAGTAATGGGCAGATATCTGCATCTCAGGTGATTTAATCAACTTAAGGACAAAACGATAGCAAATTCTTACACAAAGAATCCTTTAGAAGATTCTTGTTGTCAGTTCCAACATCTATCATCACAGGCAAGACCTAATAAAAGCAATTGTTAACATAAAATGGTATTAGTATCATTTACAAAGTGTTGAGACAGTGGTATTCTGCACAACAGCCACTGTGAAATCATGTCAGATGCATACAAGACAACAACAACAACAACAACAACATTCAAGCTTTAGTCCCAAAAGATATTGGGGTCGGCTAACATGAATCGATACATGATAGATGCATACAAGACAAAGGGGATTGATTTATTTAGGGAAAAAATCTTCAGAACAAACATAAACGAATGATATCTTTGTGGCAATTACAAATTTTGGCCTCATATAACGACAAAGGCATCCATTAAACTGCTATTATGTATTTATTCATAGTTTAGATGTGATCACTTCTGTCGTTGTTTCTTTTTTGTTTCACCTATTATATAAGTGTAAGAGTGTGTGAAAAGTATCTTTAAACCCCTAATACCCTATATTACCACAATACCCCATAATATATGTGTGATGGTGTGTAAAAAAATATCTTTAAACCCCCCAATACTCAGTCTTACTATATACTTCCTCCGTTCTTTTTTAGTTGCAACGGTCAACATTTCACACTTGCCAACGCACATCTTTGACCGTAATTATATCTTAATCCCTATTAGTAAAAAATATTTAAAAATTAGATTTTGAAAATTTGTAATGAGATGAATTGAACAATATAATTTAAAAAAAAAATCATAAAATAATAATATAAAATGTAGTCAAAGTAGAACATATGAATAGTGTAAAATTCAACATGTTGCGATTTAAAAAGAGACGGAGGATAGTACTACCTTCGTCCCGATGGACTTTGCACTCTTTGAATTGGGTGAGGAATAAGAATAGTAAAAATGGTGTGATTGAAGTTTGTGCAGAGGAGAGAAAAATGAGCAGAACCACAAATTAGTTACTTTAATGGGAAAGTAGCAAAGTTTTTGGGACAACCAAAAAGGAAAAGTTGGCAAAGTCCAATGGGATGGAGGGAGTATATTATATACATATATGTATATATTTATATATATGGGAGGATCAGGTAGAAACTGTGCTTATTGTGCAAACATTTTTACGGTGCATCTTTACATTATTTGTATTGCATATTGAGGTTCAAAATGTTGCATACTATTCAACCATAAAATAGCAGATGCATATTAACTTTCAAAGAGTTTCATCCTAAAAAAGTTGGCTTTTATTACAAAAGGACCACATTGCCTTTATAGCCTTTAGATCAACTCATCGGATGGCCAAGATGAGTTTGTATTTTGTAAATTAAGGAGAGTCAAGAACAAGGCTTATCGTGAGAATGTGAGAACTCACATTTACCCCGGTGTGATGCACAATGAAGCTCGTCTATTGCACTTTTTGGGATTGTCAAAATATTTAGCAAAACGTCACCGCGTTATTTAATATTGGCTTAATTTTAGCAATGTTGAAAATGTGCAATAAAAGAGCTCCATTGTGCACAACATTGATTTAAATGCGAGTGTTCCCACGTTTTCATTGGAACTGTACCCTATATATTTAAATATATATTTTTTGGATCAAATAAGAAGAAGTCGTGATGTCAAAATGTGAATGATTTTCATGCATTGGATTTGAGACCAGATGGCTCTGAAAGTGCCCACAATGCATTTGATTTGGTTAAAATCACGGAGGCATTTCCGTAAATAAGTAAACGTTTTTGCAATCGTTAAAAAGTGCGCTATTGGAATCGGAAAGTGCATTGTAGCGAAGTAAAAGTGGAATATTTTCACTTTTCACGTTAAGCACCCTTTTTTATTCGAATCACACCCTATATATATAAAGAAAATTACCCTAAATAGGACAAAAATTGTTTGTATATTACTATATTCCAAAATAGGACTATCATGTTTTTATTCCCAAAATAGGACTAATTACTGCCATGTTTTGGCAATAGCAGACTTTAAACATGGCAGTATTTTCCAAACTTGGCAGTAATTACTCCTATTTTGTGAATAAAAACATGACAGTCCTATTTTGCATGTTCTGAATTCTATTCCCGGCTATGTAAGGATTGTAAGCAATATAGATATAGAAGTAATACTCTCTGAGGGTTGATCCCAGCTGCTGCCACATAGAGATCCAGCTTTCCAATTGCAATACCAATTCCCTGAACTCCAAGGTCTCCAAGCCCCAATATTCTACTTCCATCAGTTACGACAATCATATCAACCTACATGTGAAGTTGAATATCCACAATCATTAGTGTTTCAAGAATTGAAGGGAATTTAGTCAACACTTGGATTAAGAGAATCCATTTGTCTTAGATTTCATTAACCAAAGGCTCTAATGCATGAATGATGTGTAGCAACGTGCTAAGTTGACTATACTTTGCAATAATTACCATTCCAACAGAGGAACTTATGTCCGAAATAGTGAAATACAAAATACCAGACTTTCCCCCTTCTTAAGATAGTCCGATCGGTCCCATTCATCATTTTATTAGATAGTTGAAGAATCAATCAGGCAATGAACTCAGACATTCATTTCTTTCAGCATTCAAAACAAAACCAATGTGCCAAAAATTCCATACTTTCTACATTAGGAAGAAGTGAAACTTCCATGTTCCTAAATAAGAATATATTTTGAATGAAATCCAATTGAAACCAATGAAATATAAATGCTTCCTAGATTTCAAAATTACTTATTTTCCATAAATTAAGCTTCCATGTAGAAACCTGCTCAGCAGGCCAGTTATAGACCATTGACATCATCTCCCCACGATCTGCAGCACTGAAATACATGCCCCTTGGACGACGGAATAATCCACAGTACTTTTGGCAAACAAGACCAACTGTAGGTGTATAAACTATAGGTGCATATTCCTCAATGTTTTCAATTAAAACCTGTCATTCACCACAAAAATAATCAAACTCAACTCAAACTCAAATGGATTAATGAAGATAGTCTATCGTCATTCCTCAAATAATAATAAATATGTTCAATGTACAGATTTTTAAAAGTTTTTTGTAGGAACCTGAACCTGGGCAGAAGAGAATTAATAATAATAGGATAATATTAAATATTGCGTTAAGGTACAAATAAGGGTTCCAGGCCTGGAACTAATTAACTGTGGGCCGGCCCGTAAGGATTAAAATATAAAGGTGAGCTGGGAATAGAATAGAGTTAGGCAGATATTCTGTTAGGCTTGGGCTTGGGAAAACCTGTCTTCTCTTTCTACTTTTTTGTTTACGTTGGTTTCCCTACTGTTTTCCGCCATTGTAATACCTGAAGGTTCTGAGATTTTCATCAATATATTACAAAGTTTTCTGCTGCATTTGAGGAGTTCGTTGTAAATAAAGGACACCATAAGTTTAATGCATCTTCCAATGATTCTTCCACTAGGTGTTATACGGTTTTAAAGAGTGAAATGATAGGGTAGTTAAAGTGTGCAGGACTATGTGTTAATTTGGAAAAGCAAGAAAGAGAGCATGAACATTAGGGAAACTTAGTCCACTCACACACCTTTTAATTACTAAAAAAGGAAAGTGGACAATTGTTTAATAACATCCATGGAAAGTTAGAAGGAAAGAGGAACAAGTATTGAGAATTGAAAGACAGAGGGGGTATTTGATACATCCAATTGACAGAGCTTCTTCAAGATGTTGTCTTAAATATGATAAGAATAAACTGGAAAAGATGAGCGAGACAAAATAATTCTGATAATTTGCATTTCATCAAGCCATTAATTGCAGTATGATTACATATATGCATTATATCCACCTTCTAAGGAGACTGAATAAAATATAAAATCAGTGCACAATCCCACATTCAAGGGGTAGTAAGCACACCAGCAATAGGTAAAGACTAAAGAGACATAACCACGATAACAAGATTAAGATAAACAAGGAAACACAATCCTAAAAGTATGTTATATAATGCTTCATTCACCGACCTTATAATACAATGTCTCATTTCTGTCATGCAAGCGGTTGAGTATACGCCACTTGGCCAAGGCATTTGGATCAGATGGACCATCTCTAGTTTGGACTTGAAGTCTCTTTAGGTCAGTCACTGTAATTTACAGATATAAATTATGATCTTGACTTACTGAAAATAGAGGTCACAAGTAAATGAATCCAAAAAAAAAACTTGGTATACTCAAAGTCATGAATTCACAAAAGTAGAATGCCAGCCATTAATCCTGGTTATTCCAATTTAATCTTTCAATGCATAAAAGAAATATAGCCCTATCTGGATAAGGTTATAGAATGGTCTGAAAGAAACTGGATCAGTGGATGCTATAAACATAATATTAATAAGCTTACACATATTTACATAGAAGTATAGAACTAATGTTTTTTAATTCGGAAGGACTTCCACTTATAGATGTGAATTGGTGACTGTCACTGAAGCAGCACTTTGAGTCTGAGTGTCACAATTTAGGAAATAATCTTCATAAGCAGAGTTTATGAGGATTACAGAATTGCCACAGAGTACTAGGGACTCACTGAATCGACCAATTTGCTGTTCAAAAGGCATCACATTTGGAGGCAAAAGCCCTCGTAGATGAAGACGGTCACGTTCTGTCTCTGAAAAAGCAGTTCCCTAGGATACATACAATTTACTGAAGCTTGTAAAACAGTCATATTTATAGAGAACTTGCTGTTTATATTTAAAACAAATCGTAATAGTACTTGTAATGTGTGATGCACGTTAATATGTACTCAAATGGGTAATGAAGAAAAATAATGGCCTTCTCACGCTATAAATGCTTCATACGCTAAGTGGTTCAGCATTGGTAGTTACCAACATGGGGGGTTACACTGAGTGATGAAAAATCATGTAATAGTACTCTAAAAACAAGCTCAGTTGAAACCTGCATTCATGTAGTTGATAAAGAAGGTATATCAAGTGACGTAAACATTTAAATCATGGCTTGCCAAAACACTTTTTTCCTTGCACAGTTGAATGTCTCATATCGCACATTTATTGCATAACTTATCAAACTGCTTATTGCTTAGCTGGCTTTCCATAATTAGCTATGGATTGGTATGACATAAATGACTTTATTTTAAACTCTAAGTGTATCTGGTATTCTACTTATGCCAAATGGGTCAAATCCCATATATTGCTGCTGATACAAAAAAAAACATCTTCTTTTTGCATTCTTAACAGTCAAGAAGTCAAATACAAATATAGTACTTGTAATGTGTAATGCACGTTAATATGTTCTCAAATGGATGATGAAGAAAAATGATGGCCTTCTCACGCTATAAATGCTTCATACGCTAAGTTGTTCAGCATTGGTAGTTACCAATGTGGGTGGTTACACTGAGTGAAGAAAAATCGTGTAATAGTACTCTTGTGAAAACCCTAGTAGTATTGGGCTTAGCCCATTTGTATATCTTGTATAGGAAACCCTAGTACTCTAAATATAGCTATAAATATAGCTTCTTGTATAGCACTTGATCATGAAGTATAATGAATACAATCTCTTATATTTCACATGGTGTCAGAGCCACTATGGCAATTGTTAGTGTAGTGCTATGATTTTTCTGGCGGCGACATTTCCGGCCAGTATTCCGACGTGAACAGTAGCGCGAGTTTCAATTGAGTGCTTCCGGTAGTGATATCAGCCTACCGCTGTGCTCAAGGCTTCATCGCGACTTACCGCCGGAGGAATCACCTGCGCCGCATCACCCACGCGCCGCCACAGTCTGCACCTGCAGTTTTACATCTGTATGCAGATCTCTATCTTTCTGCTTATCCGGCGTTGACACCTCCTACCACCGGAAGTTCCTGAGGTTCCGGCGATCTGAACGACATAGGTTACGACGCCGTCGACCGAGTCACGCGCCCCCGCAGATCTCACGCGCCGCCGCCGAACCCACGCGCCGCCCAGATCGGTCGTCGCCGTCTCTCGCCGCAGATCTCCGGCCGCTCGCCGGTGCTCTGGCCGCTCGCCGCTGCTCTGGCCGGTTATCTACCAAACACCAGCCAGTTCTTCTTCTTCATTGCTCTCTGGTTTGCTACTGCTGCTCTCTTTGCGATAGTACTCCCTATTTCCTTGCAGCAGTAATTTTGAATTACTCATATTTACTTTTCTCCTTACATTAAAAAAAACGAAAAAAAAATGTCTCCTGATTTTTCTTCATTTGCTTCAGTTTCTATTATTACAACGGACCGTTTGGTTGGAAGTGCTAATTATCAATCATGGGCCATTTCTATGGAGATGTGGTTCAAAGGTCAAGGACAAATTGATCACTTGCTTACAGATGCCAATTCAGTCAAGGATAAGAAAACGGAATGGGAGAACATGGATGCACTGTTATGCAATGTTTTGTGGCAATCCATGGACTCCAGACTTCACCTTACATATCAATCATATCAGACGTGTAAACAGATTTGGGAGAAAGCCAAGTCTAATTACACTAACGATATTCAAAGTCTGTTTTCTTTCGGATCCAAAATTGCCATGCTCAAGCAACAAGAATTGGACATCCAGGATTTTCTGGGCCGGGCTAAGGCTTTACTCTTTGAGTATAATACCATTCAACCTATCACGGAAGATAGAGAGAAACAACTAGAACAACGACAACAACTTGTTATGGTTTTAGCTTTGGCGGGTCTTCACCCAGAGCTATTATCTATACGTGAACAAATTCTCTCTAGCCCTATTGTTCCAACTATGACAGACGCTTTTTCTCGAATTCTTCGTGCGGCCCCGATATCTGCTGGATTGGGTTCTACTGATTCTACCATTCTTGCATCACAAGGTGTGGGGTCCGACGGAGGAAACAACAAAGGAAATATGCGTCGAAGCCAATCTAAGCGTGACTACTGTCATAAGATTGGTCATACTAAAGATAGATGTTGGAAGTTACACGGGAGACCTCCTAGCTCAGCCACTGTTGCTCAGATTCCGCCATCTCCGGTTGTTCTACCTCCAGACGAATATGTCGCATATCAGAAATTTAAGTCTGCTAATGTGCCTTTATCTACACCTGGTACGTCTACCGCATGTGTTTCCACCACAGGCTCATGGATCATTGACTCAGGTGCTTCAGACCATATTTCTGGTAATCCCCATCTTTTATCCCATATTACCAAGCACCAACACCTTCCTTTAATTACTTTGGCTAATGGCCATCAAACTTCGGCCACGGGTATTGGGCAAGCACTACCACTTTCATCCTTACCACTACATTCAGTCTTATATGTTCCTAATAGCCCCTTTAACCTTGTCTCTGTTAGTAAAATCACACGTGCTCTTGATTGTTATATAACCTTTTTTGCTGATTCTGTAACTGTGCAGTACCGTCGTTCGGGGAAGACGATTGGCGTCGGGCAAGAATCTCAAGGCTTGTATCATCTTCATCCTGTTGATCCAATCGTTTGTGTCTCCGTTGAACCTGCATTAACGTTACATAACCGCTTGGGTCATCCTAGCCTCTCAAAGTTTCAACGTATGGTTACAGGTTTCTCAAGCCTTTCGTCTTTAGATTGTGAGTCATGTCACCTTGGAAAGCAACCTCGTAAATCCTTTCCAAGGCATGCTAATAAACGGGTTGCGTCCCCTTTTGATTTAGTTCATACAGATGTATGGGGTCCGTATCGAGTCACTTCTACTTTAGGATTTTGCTATTTTGTTATTTTTGTGGACGACTTTTCCCGTTACACATGATTGTTTTTAATGAAAGAACGTTCTGAATTATTCCATATTTTTCAGACTTTTTGTGCCGAAATCCACACTCAGTTTGGTCATTCTATCAAAGTTTTACGCAGTGATAATGTTAAAGAGTTTTCTGCGGCACCCTTTAATCAATTCATGACATCACGGGGTATGCTTCACCAGTCTTCTTGTGTACACACGCCTCAACAAAATGGGGTAGCTGAACGCAAGAACAGACACTTAGTTGATACTGCCCGTACTCTGTTATTACATTCACATACACCACCTCAGTATTGGGCAGACGCTGTACTCACTGCGTGTTATTTAATAAATAGAATGCCTTCCTCAGTTATTGATAATGAAATTCCTTATTCTGTCTTGTTTCCTAGTCGTGAGTTCTTTCCATTACCACCTCATGTGTTTGGGTGTGTGTGTGTTTTGTCCATGATTTTACACCTGGATTATCTAAAATGTCAGCTAGGTCAATAAAATGTGTTTTTCTTGGATATTCACGAGTCCAAAAGGGTTATCGTTGTTATTCTCCATTACTTAAGAAGCATTTTATTTCTGTTGACGTCACTTTTATCGAGTCCTCCTTTTATTACCCATTATCTTCTGCTGATACTCCATCATGTTTGGACTTCATCTCATATCTCCGGCCCATCCATACAGAAACGGTTATTTCCCCTCCATCTGATGAGCACCCGCACTGCCCTCTTGTGGTAGACCCTCCTCCATTACAGGTATACGGTATACCATCGTCGTCCTCGACCTCCTACCATTGAGCCTATCGTGGCCACGCAAGTTGATTCCCCTATGACGGTTCATGCATCATCATCACCAACTACCGCACCACTTGACAACACTCTGGATGATTTGCCCATTGCCCTCCGAAAAGGTACACGTTCTACACTGAATCCACATCCCATATATAACTTTTTGAGTTATCACCACCTCTCTACCCTGTATTATGCTTTTATTTCCCACCTGTCTCATATCTGCATTTCTAAAACCACACATGAGGCACTAGCACACCCGGAGTGGCGTAAAGCTATGTTGGCTGAGATGGAGGCTCTTCATTCTAGTGGGACGTGGGACTTAGTCCCTCTTCCCGCTGGCAAATCAGTGGTGGGATGTCGGTGGATTTACACAGTTAAAGTTGGGCCTGATGGGGAGATTGGTCGTTTTAAAGCACGCCTTGTGGCGAAAGGGTATACTCAGATATATGGTTTGGATTACACTGACACTTTTTCTCCTGTAGCGAAGATTGCATCAGTTCGTTTGGTTTTATCCATGGCAGCAATGAGCCGCTGGCCATTGTTCCAATTGGATATCAAAAACGCATTCCTTCACGGAGATCTACACGAGGAAGTTTATATGGAGCAACCACCTGGGTTTGTTGTTCAGGGGGAGTCTGGTATGGTGTGCAGATTACGTCGTTCATTGTATGGCTTGAAGCAATCTCCACGTGCATGGTTTGGGAGCTTTAGTGTCGTTGTCTACAGCTTTGGCATGATTCGCAGTGATGTTGATCATTCTATATTCTACAGACATTCTGGTGACAACAAATGTATTTATCTTGTTGTGTATGTTGATGACATTGTCATTACAGGTAGCGATGATCAAGGAATTGTGCTCCTCAAGCAACATCTCTTTAGCAAATTTCAAACAAAAGACTTGGGAAAGTTGAGATACTTCCTTGGCATTGAGGTCGCACAGTCTGAAAATGGAATTGCTCTCTCACAAAGAAAGTATGCCTTGGATATTCTTGAGGAAACAGGGTTGCTAGATTGCAGGCCAGTGGATACACTAATGGATCCGAACGTTAAACTCTTATCAGAACAGGGAGATCTTTTGCCCAACAAGGAAAAATATAGAAGACTCATCGGGAAATTGAATTATCTTACCATCACGAGACCAGATATCTCATTTGCGGTAAGTGTTCTTAGTCAGTTTCTTGATAAGCCATGTACTGGACATTGGGATACAACTATCCGAGTTTTGAGATACATCAAGAAATCTCCAGGGCAAGGATTGTTGTTTGAAGATCGAGGCCACCACGATATTTAGGGATACTGTGATGCAGACTGGGCCGGATGTCCGATGGATAGACGTTCCACATCGGGATATTGCATCTTGATTGGTGGAAACTTAATTTCATGGAAAAGTAAGAAACAGGATGTGTGCCAGATCTAGTGTTGAAGCAGAATATCGTGCAATGACCCTTGCTACATGTGAAATCTTATGGTTGAAGCATCTCCTCCAAGAATTAAAATATGGAAACACAAAACCGGTTCAACTCATGTGTGATAATCAAGCTGCAATGCACATTGCATCAAATCCGGTATATCATGAGAGGACGAAACATATTGAAGTTGATTGTCATTTTATCCGAGAGAAGATCACGAGTGGACATATCATCACAAAATATGTGAACACAACTAAACAACTTGCAGATATTTTAACTAAGTCTCTCAGAGGTCCTAGAGTGGGATATATTTGTAACAAGCTTGGTACATATGATTTATATGCTCCAGCTTGAGGGGGAGTGTGAAAACCCTAGTAGTATTGGGCTTAGCCCATTTGTATATCTTGTATAGGAAACCCTAGTACTCTAAATATAGCTATAAATATAGCTTCTTGTATAGCACTTGATCATGAAGTATAATGAATACAATCTTATATTTCACAACTCTAAAACAAGCTCAGTTGAGTCCTGCATTCATGTAGTTGATAAAGAATGTATATCAAGTGAAGTTAACATTTAAGTCATGGCTTGCCAAAACACTTTTTTCCTTGCACAGTTGAATGTCTCATATCCCACATTTATTGCATAACTTATCAAAATGCTTATTGCTTAGCTGGCTTTCCATAATTAGCTATGGGTTTGTATGACATAAATGTCTTTCTTTTAAACTCTAAGTGTATCTGACATTGTACTAATGCCAAATGGGTCAAATCCCATATATTGCTGCTGATACCAAAAAAAAAACTTCTTTTTGCATTCTAAACAGTCAAGAAGTCAAATACAAATAGAGTACATTGTTTCTCATCCTAACATCTAATAAAGCTACAAAATTGCATTTTGTGATATCACACTGCTTATTGCTTAGCTGGCTTTCCATAATTAGCTATGGATTTTTATGATATAAATGTCTTTCTTTTAAACTTTAAGTGTATCTGGTATTCTACTTATGCCAAATGGGTCAAATCCCATATATTGCTGCTGATACAAAAAAAAAATCTTCTTTTTGCATTCTAAACAGTCAAGAAGTCAAATACAAATAGAGTACATTGTTTCTCATCCTAACATCTAATAAAGCTACAAAATTGCATTTTGTGATATATAAGCCACACTTAAGAACCTGCTTCCTGCATTAATATCTCTCAAACTTGAAAGCATGCATGAACTAATTGGACTGTGGACATAAGAAACAAGTTCAGCTGAGTCATCAAATCAAGTAGTCGATAAAGAATATATATCAAGTGAAGTAAACATTTATGTCATAGCTTGGCATAACACTTTTTTCCTTGCACAGTTGAATGTCTCAGTGCACCATGTTTGTTGCATAACTTATCAACCTGCTGATGCTTAGCTAACTTGCCATAATCAGCTATGTATTTGTACAACATAAATGTCTTCCTTTTAAACTCTAAGTGTCACTGGTATTCTACTTATGGCAAATGGGTCAAACCCTGTATATTTGCTGCTGATACAATAAAAGTACGGAGTACTTCTTTTTGCGTTCTTAACAGTCAAGTAGTCAAATACAAATACAGTACATTGTTTTTCATCCTAACTTCTAATAAAGCTACAAAATTTCATTCTGCGATATACCAGCCACACTTAAGAGCCTGCTGCCTGCACTAATATCTCCCAAACTTGAAAGCATGCATGAACTAACTGGGCTTTTGACATAAGGAACAAGTTCAGCTGAGTCATGCATTCATGTAGACAATAACGAATGTATATAAAGTGAAGTAAACATTTAATTCATGGCTTGGCATAACACTTTTTTCCTTGCACAGTTGAATATCTCAATATCCCATGTTTATTGCATAACTTATCAACCTGCTGATTACTTAGCTACTCGCCAGAATCAGCTATGTATTTGTACAACATAAATGTCTTTCTTTTAAACCCCATATACTTGCTGCTGATGCAATAAAAATACTGCATACTACCTCCGTCCCCCTAAGTTTGGGACAAGAGAAGGTGGCACAGTTATTAATAAAAGTGGGTTTATGTGGTTGATATTGAATTGATAAAGTAAGAATAAAGTAGGAATGATTTAGAACCACACAAACTTTACCAAATAAGGTATGAGACAATCTTAGTGGGACGGACCGAAAAGGTAAAATGGGACAATCATAGCGGGACGGAGGGAGTACTTCTTTTTGCAATCTGAACAGTCAAGTAGTCAAATACAAATAGAGTTCATTGTTTGTCATCCTAACTTCTAATAAAGCTACAAAATTTGCATTGTGTGATTATCAGCCACACTTAAGAGCCTGCTGCCTCCATTAATATCTCCCAAAATTGAAAGCATGCATGAACTAAATGGACTGTGGACATAAGCAATTAAGGATAGCCTTGGTTATTCACACGGCAGAAACTCAGTAAACCCATAATTACCCCTATTCCCCTAAGGCATTCTTTTCACGATATCAGTTATTGAAAAAAATTGCTACCCAGACCGGTAGTGTCTGTGCTAAGCAGTACTGATAGCAGGATATTCTTAAGACAAATAAACTATTACTACCTCCGTCCCATTTAGATTGGGACGGAAGAGGGTGGCACATTTATTAAGAAAAATGGGTTTGTGTGGTTGATATTAATTGATAAAGTAAGAATAAAGTAAGAATGATTTAGAGGCACAAAAACTTTGCCAAATATGGTATGAGACAATTTAAGTGGGACTTCCCGAAAAAGTAAAACGGGACAATATAAATGGGACGGAGGGAGTACAACGGAAAAGTTAATTTCTTTTTCTAATTCCAACACCAAATGATTCATTATATGAGCTCTTAATCATTAATAAATTAATTGTTTCATCAAAACCATCAAGATTATTCAAGAATATTCTCATGTATACATTTTTCTAGTTGTAAATTTGTAATTTACGTCTTTTTACAATTTTTCACAGTACAGTCAAAACGGGCTGACTCTAGTGACTTCTCCCCTTTTAAAATCACATTGTTCGACTATTCTTTTCAAGCTTACTGATTATTCATAAATCCCTCACAACTGTACTACTTAGCTAATCAATCACAGTGGAATTCATGTATACGCGTGCTTTCTCTTCATACTTGTATATTAACCGTTAATCGTTGCATCAATATATGCATAAAGTCAACGAGCCAAATCTGAAATAGTTGATCCGTAAAGCAAAGGTCGCTAATTGATTGAAGTTATTATGTGTATAAGGGAACATGTGAAAGGGACGGTATATTTACCTTATTAAACCAAGGATCATGAAGAATGTCGAGGCTGCGTTTGTGGACGATGGTGGGGCGATGACCTTCCATCGTTGTGAATCCTCGGGAAGCGTTTCGATTCGCATCAGTAATTGTCTGCATCGACTGCCATCTCCTCAGAAGGAATGAAGAAAGCCTCATCTTCCTATAAAAGCTTGCAATCGTTCAGCTGAGAGGAGAAAAGTCCCTTGAAGAATCTCACTGAAATCGGCTTGAACGTTGTGCTTGAACGTTTATACGCTCTCTCTGTTGTTATATTGTCAGAAAGAATCTACCAAAAAAGTAAAGACTTTCTCGTCAATCACAGAAGGAATTTACCCAAAAGTAGGGGGCGCGGTCCAGAACGGTTCGGTTTCAAGGATGGAATCTGTTCTATGTCGATTCGAAACGGCACAAAACGGTACGGTACAATGCTAAACGCATGCTAAAAATTTTGAACAAATCATACAATTAGTAGATATCATCACACCAACCAACTCACATGAAATGTTGATATAAATACAAGATGTTGCATATATAGGAATAAAATTCACAAATAAACAAATAGTGCAACACAACTAAGAAAGAGTAGCAAAACGATGATGCACGAGATAAATATCATTCTTCGAGCCCGTTGGGTAGCACTTAAATCGGCTGGTTTGGCTGATTTTGCTGAAATTTATGAAGTTCTGGCTGAAGTGGCTGCATTGACTTTTTGCTGATTTAAGAAAAAATTAATTTTAAAATATATTTTATTAATAAAATAAAGAAAAAATTATATGTAAAAATAGCTAAAATGATCTATCTACAGTAACTTCAGCCAAAACAGCCAGAAAAGTAGCTTCAACCTTACTTTTTCTGTTTATTACACAATTCAGCGTGTGAAAGCAAAAGTTACGTGTTTGGTGAAAAAGTTGGCTGATAAGCCGAAAAACAGTGGTTCCAAACGGTCTTTTAATTTACTTAGTTCATGTGAAAATATAAAAAAAAATGTCATCGAATTGTTGAATATAATAGAAATCCTCAACGTTCTTCTTCTTCTTCTTCTTCTTCATTCTAGGTTAAATATTACTCCTTAGTTCTAATTCAATTTATAGTTGAACCTTGAGAGCTAAGATTTAAACCATATTAATTAAGTTGTAAAATTTCACAAATATGATACAACAAAATCTCCTCTAAAATTTTAATATTCTTTCAATACATACCAAAATATAACATAAATTATCTAAAAAGAAAAAAATAACAATATATATTATTTATATAAACACACACATTTAGCTATTTTAAAGACGCATAAATACATACTTGGGCTATAAAATTGTTGGTCTATAAAAGAGATCTATTGAATTGGTATAGTAAAAATATAAAAAATTTGAGTGCATTATTTTCAAACGGTTCGGTCCGGTATTTTTCGGTTCTCAAAATCTAGGACCGGTCCCGTACCCGTTTCAAACGGTAGGGTTTCGGTACGGGACAAAAATATATAGAAGCGTTTAAATACCCGGTATTCGGTTCGGTACCATTACGGGACGGTTCGGTACGGTTCGGTTCGGGTTTTATGCCCACCCCTACCCAAAAGAGTATCACTAATATGAACATACAGTAGATAGCAGCCCCTTAAATTTTGTCTTTTATTTATCCTTTTTGTGTTGTCTTACAAATTTTGTAACTTTTCGTTTTAAAAATTAATTTATAATTCATGTTATTTTGTCTCTCTTTTGCACAAATCTCAATTATACAGATTTTACTTTATTACGTAGTATTTTGTGCCGTTTAAATTTGGCAAATTAGTTTTAACGGACGGATGACGTACTTCATAATAAGTAAATAAAAAATTAGAAATAAATTCCACTCACACTAATATCAACTATTGATTATTTTTATATAATTCCAATTATATAAAATAAATTGGCAGGTTTGCCAATAATGATCCATGACCGGGTATAACTGTTATAGCAGATCACTTTTAAATAGAAACTTAGTGTATTATACTTGTATAAATAATATGAACTATACTCATTCTTCTTTTACTAATCATGTTCGTATCAACTCAATTTCCTTACAAAAAGTAGATTTTTATATTACAAAAAGTTGAATTTTATAATATGAAAGTTTTACTAAATATAAAAACTAATTATTGCATTTTCAAAAATGAAAATTTTACATGATTTTTCACCTACCACATCTAACATCTTTACTTTCTTAAGAGAGAATCAAACAATTCAACCATATGGGGATGTTAGACAAAATTAAACAAGGAGGTAAGGATTGTAATTATTGTTGTTGTTCATGTTCTTGTTGCTATGTTTATTACCATTATTGTTGTAATTATTATTATTATTATTATTATTAGATGGTGGGTTCATAACAAAATACATAGCAAGTGAAGTTGTTTGCACCTTAATTTTTTTTTAGTTTTTTTAATGTGGATTTTTTGCAAGTGTCAATGTATTAGAAACAGGTAACGTTTGGGCATACGAAGAGGGGGTAATTGGGTTGCGCATTTTTAGCCCAATTATCGGCAGATAGGCTGGAA
The DNA here is from genome assembly GCA_945859915.1 of Cuscuta epithymum. Taxonomy (NCBI): domain Eukaryota; kingdom Viridiplantae; phylum Streptophyta; class Magnoliopsida; order Solanales; family Convolvulaceae; genus Cuscuta; species Cuscuta epithymum. The sequence continues at coordinate 1,492,519 of CAMAPF010001140.1, forward strand.
ATTTTTCATGACAGCGCTCAACTTCCCATTTTTGTTAAAAGAGCCTATTGGATGGATTATTTTGGTATTCCCTCTTTTATATTTTGATTTGTTGTGATTTTTTCCTCATCTCGGGTTAGGTCCCCCCCCCCCCCCCCCGATTTTGTATCCGTAATTTCTTATTTCTAATAAAATCTGGTAAATGTTCCTCGACATTTACCCCACTGATTTTGGTGGTTTGCCTGCCGGGTCTAAAAAAATTGCTCTACACATGTGACTTTTAAATGGCAATATTTTGAACATTTCGTCAATTTGACGTTTGATGTAGGGGTGGGCAAACGGGTACAGGAACCGTGAATCGGGGCGGGTAATACAGGTTCGGAGCGGGTTAAGGCCGGGTCCGAATTTTAGAAATTCCAAACGGTTCGGGGCAGGTCCTTAAAAACTTAGGAAACGAACGAGTCTTAAAATTTGAAAAAAGGGGTTCTCGGGCCGAACCGTTTTAAAATATTATTTTAATAAACTCTATTATATTTAATATAATACATTCTTCAATAAAATTTCTGTTTTGTAAAAAAAAAATTGCCAATCAATTAAAAACAATTTCCAAGTTCGTATAAACTCATAAATATTTTTCCCAATTCTTTATTCTAAATGCATCAAATTTTCTTTCTTTAATATTTTTTGTTAACAAAGACTCTTACTCAATAAAGTGTGCATTTTCCTTTAATTATATTAATTTTTCTAATACTTTGAGATTTAATAAGCTTTTAATTTTTTTCATTGACAAATATGTTGAGTAACTAGTTTAATTTCTTATAACTTTATAGTGCTATTTTTTTAGTTTATGAATGATGATTAACATTTTTGTTTAGGTGGTTGTGTTCCGTTTAATTTATAGATTTTGGTTAGATATTTTATTAACTAATTTAAAATGCTGTTTTTATATTTTTATGTTGAATTTTACTATATTATGTTTATATCAATACATAATTAGTTTGAGAATTTTACACCTTAAAGGACATTTCAGCTATTTTTCATATAAAACTCCAATACATGCAACTCCAATACAAGCTATTTTCCATAAAATTTACTATAGATGACTATTTTGGCTATGTTTCATCTATTTTTTCTTTATTTTATTAATAAAATATATTTTAAATATTTTTTTCATAAATCAGCAGAATCAGCCAATACAACCACTTCAGCCAGAACTTCATAAGTTTCAGCAGAATCAACAAATTCGGCCGATATCTAAATTTATGTTTGTAAAAAACATATAGAGCCCGTTTGGTGACCATGTTTTTCGGCTTATCGGCCAACTTTTTCACCAAACAAGTAAGTTTTGATTATGCGCGCTAAGAAAAAGTAAGGTACCGATGCCTGGGAAGAAAAAAAGTGAAGAAGAAAAACGTTCGCCCCTCCATCTCTCTACGCTTGTGCATACATCACCTTCATAGTGCAAACTTTTTTTGTCTACCTTTCTTCTTAATTTCTCCACTTATTCTTGTTCTTTGAGCTTAGATATTAGTTTTATTACTTCTCCTACTCGTCAGAGTGTAATATTCTCTAAAATTTTTGTTCTTAGCTCGGAGTTTGTGGGATTTCTTGGACTGGTTTCCTGAAGTACACTATTCACTTGTGTGCTCCTTCAACTGAAGTTTCATCACCATCAAGGTTAGGGCTGAGCATACCCGACCCAACCCGAACGACCCGATCGGGTTTATCCGATCCGTGGGCTTAGGGTCGGATTATCCGATCCGAAAGGGAGCAACCGAACCGGCCACTGGTTATTGGGCTGCCTATGAGGTTCAGGTAGGGTTTGGGCTTTTCCTACCCGACCCGCCCGACCACCCGGTTTTACAGGCCCAACCCATTATATATTTATATACTCTACCTTACCCATAACCCATTAACCCAACCGCCCAACCCTACACCCATTAACCCTTTAACCTAATTATCGGTCACCACTTCACACTTCACTACTTCAGACTTCAGCGCATCTTTCCTTCGAAACCCTAATTCTCATTTCTCAGTTCTCACTTCTCAATTCTTTAATTCTCTGACTCTCAGACTTGGTCGTCGTTGGCTCGTTGCTGGGTAGCCGACATTGTTGTCTGAGCCGATTGAGTAAAGCACTTCTCTAGTTCTATACTTGTTTGTTTGTCTGATTGTCTCTGACTTCTCGGTTCGTAATTCATATTATGAATTTATGACTTTTGTCTGTCTTTGATACTTGATATGTTGGTTTATCTTCATCTGTTGCAGTCCATCTGTGTTCTGAGAATTGAGAAAGTTATAGACGAGTGCGTGGTTCTGTGGTGGACTGTTGTTCCGGTGGAACTGTGGAAGCCCTCAAACCCATAGTCCGAACTCCGAAATCCTTAAACTTTGTCAATCTGCAGTTGTGTGACCCAATATATTATATTTTCCTTGAGCTTTGAGAACCACTGAGTGACTGAGGTATAAAATAATGAATACTTATGCATGTTGGAACGTGGAAACATTGTTTGATGATGAAATTGAAGTTTGACCCAATGTATTCTATGTAAATGTGTAATTGTATATGCATATGTGATATAGTGATATGTGGAAGCTTGAATAAGGTATTGTTGTTTGACTTGTTTCTGGACTTTGTACATCAGAGTGATGATGAAATGGGTGTTTCTGAATTCTGAGTGTCACTGTGTGAACACCTTAGATTGTGTTGGTGGAAGTTCTAATTCTAGTTCACATAATGCTGCATCTGTGGAAGTCAATAATGCTGAGCACAGGCCAGTGTCAAGATTTAAGGCTGAGTTAAAAAAAAAAAAAGAAACTAGAGAATGGTCAGTTAGGAGTTAAAAAAACTGAACTTGATATATATCTTAAAGAGTCAATAATTGAGGAAGATATGGACTTTGATATACTGAGATGGTGGAAGTTAAATAGTGAAAAATTTCCTATTCTATCTAAGATGGCTAGAGATGTACTTGGTATTCCAATCTCCACAGTAGCTTCTGAGTCCACATTTAGTACCAGTGGTAGGGTTTTGGACTGTTTTAGAAGTTCTTTAAGTCCCAAAATTGTGGAAGCCCTTATATGTGCACAAGATTGGTTGAGAATGGCTAACCAGCCTATTTCAGTTGAAGAAAACGTGGATGATGTGGACAGATTAGAAAAAAGTAGTACTATTATGCATTTTTTGTTTATTTAAACATAATTTGTAATATAATGTTTTCATTTTTCATTTCTAACACTGCTATTTCTTTGTTTTATAGAATTAACAGAGGTAAATCTTGGTAGTGCTGCTGCTGGGGCTACTGGATCCTCTAATGTCCCATTGAGTGTACACTTTTTGTTTGCATTGCTAATTTTTGGAATTAATTTGTGAAGCATTTCATATTGAATTTGAATATTTGATTATCTGACTATGATGCCTCATTGTGGAACTGGAAAGAACTAGTGAACTACTATGATGGAATTAAGATTCCACTCATTCCAGTGCCCACTTGATACTATGTTATTGGCCCCTTATCCGTTTGTCCCTTGGTCCCTTGGAAAGCTTGCATGGTAAACCACTTTTATGTTACAATTCATACCTATGAATCTATGATGATATGAACACACATTTGGCTGTGATGAATGTTTCCAAGGTTTAGAGTTTTCACTTTAAACTTTTGACTAATTATCCCATGACTCATGGATGATTGTGTTGGTGTTAATCCTGTTTGGCTAGTATGCCCATATCCTTTGTGAGATCATATGTGAGATAACTTGGAATCAATCTGAGCCTAACTTTGCATACCTTAAACTGTTTATGAGTATTTACTTCTAAAGTTTATGAGTATTTACTTTTACAGTTTACTTATACAGGATGCAATATCCAATATGTTAGTTTGATGGTCTGGGGTCTGGAATCTGGATTGTTCACTGTGGAGCATGAAGTATGTGTGAAGTAATGAAGTAATCATCTTGTACTTGTATGCTGCTGTTTAATGTTAAATATCAGTCTGATATGTCTGATAAGTATGTGGAAGTTCTGATTTTATAAAAACAGCTCAATCTGTATCTTCTAAGTATTATTTTCATTGTATACTCCAATTCTTTGTGAAGTTGATACTTGTTTATGTCTTCTACTGGTAATCTGGTATAGTGGTATGCTGCTATTAAGCTTGTATATAGTCTGAGTTTAAAATGAAATAGAATTGGATTGTCATTTTCTTTTTCAGTCTATCTTGTGACCCTATTATAACATATCAGTCTGATATATATGATATATTAAGTAATATATATGGCAATGATGAAGCTTCCACTCATTACTGAATCTAAGGGGTTTAGGGTAGATATTGCTCTTTCAGTTCGAAAGTGATAACTGAAATGGTAGCGGATGCCCCCTATCCTTTATGAATGATAATAAGCATTTTGAGCCATCTCATTGTCTTCTATAGTCATTTGGGAATTGGGAAGTTTTGATTTTGTAAAAACAGCTCATTCTGTATCTTCTAAGTATTATTTTCATAGTATACTCCAATTCTTTGTGAAGTTGATACTTGTTTATGTGTTGTACTGGTACTCTGGTATAGTGTATGCTGCTGTTAAGCTTGTATATAGTCTGAGTTATATGACATAGAATTGGATTGTCATGTTCTTTTTCAGTCTATCTTGTGACCCTATTATAACATATCATTATGATATATATGAATTGTATGTATAGTCATTTGGGAGCTTCTGAAGTTCTGAATTCTGATTTTGTAAAAAGACTTAATTTGTTTCTTCCAAGTATTTTTTTCATTGTATACTTCAATGCTTTGTGAATTTGATACTTGTTTATGTATTCTATGTTGTATCCAGGTAAATAGGTCATCAACTTGTTATGTTTTGGCATGTTAAAGCTGGGAAGTGGACAATTGGTCAAGTTATCAAGTACTCTACTAGACTACTACTCAAGTGTGAACTGTGAAGTGGGAACTTATGATTTTGCTGTTTGGGAATTTTAAATGGCAGCTTGTAAAGTTGTAGCATTTATAAGTTTGTACTTTAAAGTTTAAAACATTGTAAAGTGTAAACTTAGTCCCATTTCATTTTGTTATCTTTTTTGGACTTAAACTCAGTATGGTTTGATTGTAAACATCAAAGTTCAAATTGTATTTAAAGCTAAGTCTGATTTCTTTGGCTAATTTTGTAACCCGATTTAACCCGAAACCCGACCCGCACCCGATATTAACCCGAAAATTAAAAACCCGAAAAAAATTTATTTTAAATGCATAGTGGTGTGGAGCATATAATGGCACACAACTATTTTTTTTTTACCCAAGGAAGTAGGGTGTCGAACCACAGAGAAGCGGGAAATAAAATAATTTAGCACAAACTAAGGATTAAAGTTGGGAATGCGTTTCTTTTGATTTTTTGGTTGCTTGGAAAAGTAATAAAATAAAAGTGATTGAGATGAGAGATTTTTATCAACACAAAGTTCAACCAATAGCAAGTAGGAGTAGAAATTGGTAACTAATTGTTCAATGTTTAATTGAGAGACATAATTGCTAATTTTATTCTTAGATTGATTGTGAGAAGTTGTAGATAAATATTTTAGGACCCAACACAAGTCATCTAAAATAAGTAACTAGTCAACATTTCCCAATGATGGCCAAAACGAGACTAGTTGTTTAAGTGCAACGACAACCTTAATTATTAACTATATTATTTACCCAACCCTGTGGTGTAAATAATATAATTAAATAATTAAATTCCCCCGTAAAACTTCAATCCGGGACAAGGTAAAAGAAGTTTAACGGTGTGTTCAGAAAGTGTTCATTTGTGTATTTAACAAACAATATGTTTATGATTGAGTACTCATAATATATATCACAAACACAACATGATTAATTTTCTGGACACAACAATCTAAATAGAACAAACTTAACAATTAAAATCAATACAAATTAAAACATGATAAGAACAATTAATTAACCAATTTCTAGCCCCAAATTTATTTAGCTATACATGTTTGGAAGCATAGAAATAGATGAATCCATAATTTAAGTACAAGATTTAATGAGATAAGGAAGATCAAACTTGTGATAGATGACAATCCTTCGAGCTTTGGTGCTAATCTTGACTTAATCTTGGATGAGAAAGTGATTAGTTGTGGTTGAAGATGGGTTGATGATTTGGAGGTGAAGAATGAAGAGAGAAGGAGGAGGAAATGATTCTGGGAGGTGTAGAGAGAAGTTGGCTCGAGATTATGTGTGGAAGGAGATGAATTAGGCTATATAATGATAAGGTGATTAATCATTAATCTGTTGGAATTTACGGAACCAAATAGTAAATGTACAAGAAATCGCGTCCAAGTATAACAACACGTAGCAGTGTAGCAGTGAAGGAGAGTTGTTGTGACACGGAGGTTGCGGGTTTGATCCCGTGCTTTTGACTTCTATTTTTCTTCTTTTCCTTGCTGCGATGGGAATTGGGATGCTATTAAAATAAGCTCCAGCTGAACTATTTCAACTTTGACACTCAGCCCGCCGGTTGAGCGTGCCTTCTTTCAACTCCGCGACCAGAGTTCGAATCCCATTTCTATTTTTTTGTAGTTTTGCTTCCTTTCTTCAAAGTACTCCATATCTCCTTTGAAGGAGATTTCACTTTTATTGACCTCTAACTTGAACTTGAACTTTTATTTTCTTCTTTTCTTCAAACTCAAATGTATCCAAATAGCATCAAATATACCTGAAAATATAAAATACCCGTATAGAATTGCACTAATCCAAACTAACATCAAATAATAAAAATATGTACAAATATACAACTTTATTAATTAAAATTAACAACAAACTAAGCCTAAAATGTGTGTAAAATATAAGTATATCACATAGGATCGGGTATCCATTCAGGTCACCCGATACCCGATAGGGTCTTGGGTTTTTCAAACCGCCCGACCCGAACCCGACCCGTGCTCTCCCCTAATCAAGGTCGTCCGTACAACGTACATTTTTACCGTTGGTACTGACAATCCGCCATTAGTATGGATTTTGGAGCTCAAACTAGAAGGGGGGGGGTGGTGTTTTGAGTGACTTAGAGTGTTTGTTTGGGGTTTTCCTTCCAATTCTCCCAAACAACATTCTAAATCTTCTTCCTACCTTGTTTCTCTATTTGGTTGAGGGTACACAATGGGTACTACTAGGAAAAATGTGGTTCTAGCTTTACCTATTTCACCTAGGACGGGTTGGGAGAAGTTGAAGACAAAGAAGGAGATCCAAGAGATGGCTACATCTACGGCTAGGAAGAACAAAGCTAAGGTTGATGGAAGAACAAAGCTAAGGTTGATGGACTGGTCGAGGATGTTGTTGAGGGTGAAGAGGACTTCCCACCTTTAGACATTACCGTGAAAAAGAAACAAGGGACTACTAAGAATGTTAACAACAAAGAGGGGGAATCCGAATCTCAACTTATAAAGGAGGTTTCCAAGGAGATTGGAGGGGAGATTTGTGATACCAATTTGGTTCGAGAGATTAATGAGGTGAGCGGTTCCAACAAACACATTAATGAGGTGAACCAAACTATTGCACCCACACCTACGGAGGAACCTAATGACACGACAATTGAACCTCAAGCCGCGGAAATTGACATGGACTTGGTTGAAACGGAGGCCGTGAATTACCTACTTCTAATCAAACTTTGGATGGCAACATTAGGGAGGCTGACCTACACTCTACCAAGGAATTGAAAGAAGGCTTGGAACAGACCATTGATGACACATCAACTAAAGAATATAGCCCTATTAATGAGGTACACATTTCACCAATTAATGAGGCTATACACACGGCTTTGGTACAAAATAAGGATAAAATTGTTGTTGTTGATGAGGACACATTGAGTGAAAGGGATGTTTACCTTAAAGTTATTGACCATGGAATCAAGGGAAAAGACAAAGTTGATGAGTCTTCCACCTCCCAACCTATAAAAGTTACGGCTACACCTAAACCATGGAAATCTCTATTTGCTAATAATAGAGAACCTTCTTCCGGGGACATGGTGGACCTTTCTAACTATACCCTCCCTTCAATGACTGAGCTTTGGGGATATTGCCTGGTGGGTTACTTTGCAGGTACCTTTCCCGGGCGTAGGGCTATCAATGCAATGGTCCAAAATTGGGGGGTCCCATGCAAAGCTAGGCCACATGACAAAGGGTTGATAATCTTTAAATTTTAAAGAGAGGATGATAGAGACCAAGTGCTAATGGATGGCCCTTGTTCAATATTTTGGAAGACTTGCTATCTAAAGACCCTTGGTTAGGACGATTTCTCAACCGAGAGTAATGAATTCCTTAAGGTCCCATTATGGGTCAAATTCCATGGACTACCTATGCGTACTTGGAGGGAGGATATCATAAGTGCAGTGGCATCTAGAGTGGGTGTTCTTTTAGCCACAGATAAGGTTACACAAGAAAGAGCCAGGTCCAACAATGCACGGATCCTAATTGAAATTGATGCGGCTAAAACCCCTCCACATCAATTTGATGTCAAGCTACCATCGAGAAGAATCTATAAGCAAGGAGTTATCTATGAGACCTTCCCAAATTATTGCTTTCATTGCAAGGCATTCGGCCATCACCCTTTCACATGCAAAGTTCTTCATGATCTTGAAAGAAAGGAGAGAGGAGAACCGGATCCACCTGAGCAACTAAGAAAAGATACTTTGTTTCAAATTGAGGAAAGGGGGAGACAAATATATACTATCAAAACGATGAATAAGTGCTATGATGAGGATCACCCTAAAAACAAATCCATCACCACAAAGAGGGCTCAACCCGAGGTCCTAAATGAAGAAAAGGAGGAGGGAGAAATCCTTGAAAGTGAGGTAGTTACACCTACTTTAGAGGAGAACCCTCTTTCCATGGTTACTACTACTCCTTCACTTGACAAAGAAGCTACCTGAGAGGAAGAGGGAGGGAAAATATCTATGGAGGTGGCAAACAACCCACAATCCATCATCCAAGAGGTCAAGACAATCACTACCGAAGGGGAAGAAGAAGAATATGAGTTAGAAGTGAGATTCCTTAATGATATCCGGGATGCATATCATGCTGATGTGGTAATCCAAGTGGATTTCAAGGAGGATGCACCACTTGACCTACACATGGCTCACATGAGATATTTGGATAAGCTTATCGTGAGGCTTGACAACTGCCTCTCGGTGATTGAGAACCTTGATAGCCCTGGGATTTCCTTCACCAAAGAATGCCTTGAAAAGATACATGGAGTCATACAAAGGCAGGAAGGGTATGCTTTTAATGTTTGCTTTATGCGTAACATTCATCACCTTTTCCTTGGTAGGTACTTTAATGACAATACCCTCCAAGGAATACTTGGAAAAAGAGAGAGTGGCATGGGAGGAGGAAGAAGAAAAAGGATGAAGAAGGCACCACCCCAACCATTTTATGATAGTCAGGGCTTGGAACATAAGAGGCCTAAACAAGGTCTCAAAACAAAACTTCATCTTTAGTTTTATTCGTTTACATAATATTCGTATGTGTTGTCTTTTTTAAACTAAAATGACCACCCCTAATTTTGAAAAGCTTAGACATAATAGATGGCCTCTTTGGTCATCTATTACTAACATTGACGAAATTGAGGGTGGTCGAATGGCTTTGTTATGGGATCATTTTTTGTTGATGTTTGTGTGCTTCAGGTGGATAAACAACACCTTCATTGTAAATGTGTGTGTAAAATCACTCAATTGACTTTTATGGTTACTTTTTTGTATGCATTATATACAGTGGTGGAGAGGAGAGACCTTTGGGACCACATTGCCAACCTAGCTAGGTTCACACATTACTAGTTCTTGGCTAGTGATGGGTGACTTTAATTATGTATGTAGTCCTAATGAGAGGGTGGGCCCTACCCCTCCCTCGCCCTACCTTCTCCAACATTTAAACGACCTCAAAATGAATGTCAATCTTGTTGATACCCCTTCCACCGGTGAGTTCTTCACATGGAATAGGGATTCGCTTTGGGCTAAATTGGATAGAGTTCTTATGAATTCTTTTTGGAGTTCCCATTGTCTCACATGCAAAACCCACTTTCATGATATGGAGGTGGAATTTGATCATGTTGCCTCCATGGTTTCCTTTGGTCAAAACTCATCCTCAGGGTCAAAATCATTCAAGTTTTTTAATATGTGGATTAAGCATGAATCCTTTACTAGTATTCTTGATGCTCATTGGTTTAAGTTTGTTTTCGGGAGTGCTCAATTTCGATTTGTCAAAAAACTTCAAAGCCTTAAGAAACCACTCAAGGAACTTAATAAAACCGAATTTGGTCATATTTCCTCAAAAGTAAAGGATTCGAAGATGGAGTATGAGAGATTATACAATCTCTTTTTACTCCCCCCCCCCCCCTCCCCCCCTCCCCCGAGATGATACTTTGAAAAATGACATCTCTGTCTCTAAGAAGAGAAAGATGTTTCTTAAGAATTTCGAGGGTGCTTTCTTTAGGCAAAAAGCTAAGGCTACTCATTTATTTCATGGTGATCGATGTACCCATTACTTTCATGCCATTGTAAAAAAGAGGGATGTTAAGAACTCCATTACGGCTTTAACACTCCCAAATGAACTCCATTACGGCTTTAACACTCCCAAATGATTGGGTTGGAAAATTAAAATGCAGATGGGCAATTAAAATAAAAGATTGATTTTCTTCTTAATTAACGACGAAGGGAACATGGATTGATTCCGGGGTAACCAGATTGCTGGCAGATTAGGCCTAATTACATGAATTTAATTTAATTGAGTCTAGCTAATCATTACTAATTTCTTACCACTCTCGTGGCGTAGAGAACAATAATTTAGGGGACCGGGTTGATCTCTCATGCAGCAGGATCCTGAATTATTACCAAGACGAGCGAGCTTATGGCCCCTCAATCACTACTAATCTCTTAGCGAGTGATTAAGTGAGTGTGAATGTGTCCTAGAACAAATTAGATCTCTCTTAACTTATTCTACAAGCAATTGTAATTCTAGTCGCCATTCTAGGTTACAAAAGATATCAGTTATATTATTCATACACAAATTAAACGGCATTCATGCAATTAAACCATCAAGAATCTAGCCATACATCATGATTAACCCCTTCATCAATCCCAAATCCCTAATTAAACTACTCACAATTCATAATTGAAGAATCAACAGAATTGGGATGAATAGAAATAATTGTCATTAATTAAAAAGATGAACTTACAAATAATCCCGGAGTTCTTGAAGAAAATAGCTGAAAATCGATGTTAAATTCGCCCCTAGGCCTCTCCGTAATGTTTGTAACCTCTTAAAAGGAGTATGGATGCCTTATTTATAGAAAAAGGGGAATATTTGGGTTGGATTAGGATTTCCGGAGGTAGGCACGGTGCCAGGCACGATCGTGCCTACCTCCGTGCCTGCGGAGCATTCACGCGTCTCAGTGCAGACACGATCATGCCTCCCCTGCCAGGCACAATCGTTCCTGGCTTCCAGTGGCTCCTCGCAAATTCGTCATTGACGCACGATCGTGCCTAACTTCGGGAGCACGGCGTGCGCTCTTCATTTCCGAATTTGACAATGTTTCCTTCATGGAAGTTGTAGATAATGAATTCCTCTATCTAGGGGTGGGAAAACGGGTCTTGGAACCGCGGTCCGATCCGGGTAATGGCGGTTCGGGTCCAAAACGGGCCGGTTCCATTTTTTGTTGCTATAAAACGGTCCGGGTAGGGTCGGGTAATTTTTTTTAAGGAACCGGACCGGTTCCAAAATTAAAAAATAACTGGTACCCGGCCCGGCCCGTTATATATAATGTATATTAATTTATTAATAGTTTTATTAATAGTTTTGTGATAATCAGTTTTGAAATAGTTTTGTTTCCTTTGCTAGAAGTATGATTTTAAATTGAGTTGCAGTAACATCCTTTTGTTTTCAAATTATTGATTAAATGTTTCATAAATATCTTATTACTTTTTATTGTTATTGAATTATTCCTTTCTATGGAATTTAATTATTTGTTAAAAATGATTTTGTTATATTTTTTTTATTTTATTGTTCTTAAAATATATAAATTGTGTTTACCACCCACCATGTATGTGTCAACTTTGGCTAATACTGAAAATTTAATATTAAAAAACAATCACTTTAATATGTGATGTTAGTGCTCCGCAAATAGGCAAGTCTTCTCGGGTTCGGGCACTCGCATAGCAGCGGTTATCCGGTTTTGGGGCCTGAGCTTCTTGGGCTGTTTTTCTTGGGCTATTATCTTGGGCTCTTTTAGTTTATTTGTTGCATTTGCTCGATTGTTTTTTCCTTTGGTTTGTTAGATTGGGTCAGGTCTAGCCCCCTCAATCTTTTTCTGCTTTTTGGGAGGCTTTGGTTTGGTCCTCCTCTCATTTTGTACTCAAACTCATATTTGAATAAAATATCGGCAAATGTTCCCCGACATTTGCCCCACTGGATGCGGTGGTTTACCTTCCGGGTTAAAAATAAAGTGATGTTAGACAACATGTTTAAATACAAATGTTAGAAAATATGTATTTTGGCTATGTTGCATATTTTTGGAATTTCTTTAATTGTTTGAAACTTATATACATGAAATTATGGAGTATTGGACTTGTCGCTTGTGTTACATGTGCACCACTATGTTGTTATTTTGAAACTTGCTAATGTCCTATATTACTAATTATTGATTTTTGGAACTTCGTGAGTTTTTATTAATTTCAAGACATGAGAATAGAAACCGTAAAACCCGGACCGGACCGACCCGTTTCAAACGGGCCGGGTAATTTCCGGTTCCTATTTTGAAATTTGTAATACCCGGACCGGACCGAACCGTACAATGGAACCGGCGGTTCCATTTTATTTTGCATTACCCGCCCCGACCCGGCCCGTGCCCAGCCCTACCTCTATCCACCATGATGGAGTATATGGCCCAGGAGCCCCGGCCCATAGACTCCTACTTCTCCTACACAAGTCCATTGAGCCCAGGGAGCATCTCAGACCCAAATGCAACGGCCCAAGCCTCAAAGAAGCCCAGAATACACACTGGGGTGCCTTCGGCCTCCTTGGCCGAAGGCTCCAAAACTCACAGCATAGCCCCTTTTGGCATACAAAGCTACTAAGAGAAAACGGCGAAAAAAGGAGCCTTCGGCACCAGAGAACCCTCGGCACCAGAGAAGCCTTCGGCTGAACTTAGCCTTCGATCACATCGAGCTATTCGGCCACGTAAAGATCCTCGGTCACATAGAGCCCTCGGCTACGTACAGAGCCTTTCGGTCAAACATGCTCAATCATCGAAGATTCCCTTTGGAGACAGCCAACCACCGCATTTAATGCGACGTCACATCCGCCAACCGCATTCAATGCGGCGAACATGCCACTGCCGGTGCCACCCCGATTGACGTGACCCCTCGGCCGTTGGATTACTGACACGTGTACTCTCATCGCATTTATTGCTGCTATAAATAGCAGCCCATCTCTCCTTGTAAACGATCCAGATCCCAGATCTACATCTCGAGTTCATTTAATAAAATTGACTCTCTCTCCTCCTATTTTGCTCTGACTTCTCTCTAGTTATTCCCGCAATAAGCCCTCGGATAAGATACCCCCGGGTAGATTGTCCATCATTTGGTGCTCTCGTTGAGAGGTCTGAATAATCAAGTAAGAAAGCCTCCCCCTCTACCAAACTCAAAACACCTACCGAAAATGGGAAAAACTCGTGCCCAATCCAAAACCCTTGAGGAGAACCACGTAGCCCCCGGCGAAACCAACGGGGTTGAGGCCTCCAACAGGCTATTGGTACCCGAGGGAGGTATCATCCTCGAATTAGAGCAAGCCACCGCTGACCTACGTTAGTAGCTGCAGAAAAACGCCCATGATGCCCGCATTGGCCTTGATAATTGAAGGAGGGATCGGAGTGAGAACCAAGTTCCCCCTCCGGCCCCGGCCATCGATCTTCAGGCTGCCTTTGCGGCCTTTGTTCAAAACATGGCTCTCAATCCTGGAACCTTCGTCCCTCAAACATCCCTTCAGCCCTACGTTGGAGGAAATGTTATCCAGCTTCCACCACTCCCTCCTCTGTTCAACAATCCTCCCCCGGGGATTGGCAACGCCGAGGGGGTCATAGCACAAGATACCACCTCCCAAGAGGCCCAATCCAAGGATAAGCGCCCCGTGATGAAGGAGAGACCCCGAACCTCTGCACTTGAGAGGCTAGGGGGAGCTCCCGGGCACCGAGGGGTCCAAGACCACCTCGGGAAACAGGCGTTCAGCAGGCCCCAAGAAAGTGGAGCCTCCGCTTCGGGGGCCGATGGCATACCTCCCCCTCGAAGTAAAGGCAAAGCCGTCCTCCATGCCGATGACGCCAGGCACCAAATCAATCAGGCGCAATCCTTCCGGGTCAACTCCCAAAAGGTTGCCCCGAAAGACCCCAAGGACGAAATCATCGAAGCCCTCCTCCGTCAACTTGAGGAGAATCGTCAGGCACCCCCGACAGCTTCCATAGCAAGGCCAGATCCGGAGTACGCTGACCTCCGGGCACAAGTGGAAGAAATGAAGCGTAAACTTGCCGAAGGCTCAGGTGAGCCCCTCATTCAACTCCGCACCAGAACGCCATTCACTCCGAGGGTGCTGGCGGCCAAGATCCCAAACAAATACCGGGGTCAGCCAATCATCGAAGATTCCCTTTGGAGACAGCCAACCACCGCATTTAATGCGACGTCACATCCGCCAACCGCATTCAATGCGGCGAACATGCCACTGCTGGTGCCACCCCGATTGACGTGACCCCTCGGCCGTTGGATTACTGACACGTGTACTCTCATCGCATTTATTGCTGCTATAAATAGCAGCCCATCTCTCCTTGTAAACGATCCAGATCCCAAATCCACATCTCGAGTTCATTTAATAAAATCGACTCTCTCTCCTCCTATTTTGCTCTGACTTCTCTCTAGTTATTCCCGCAATAACCCCTCGGATAAGATACCCCCGGGTAGATTGTCCATCACAACACAACTTGCAGAATTGGATTTAATCATCAAATCAAGAGGTATGAATAAAATGGTGGAAGGTGGCATTCTGAAATCCCAACAGAGATCATCTGACTTCATCACCTGCTTTCACCTTGCTCCTCTCATATTCTCGGAATGGTATCTTCATATGATTTGTATCCCTTGAAGTTGACTTTCATATGGAATTTGAATCGTGTCCTTTGGATGCTTCTACAAAGAGATATGCTTGAACGATTGACAGAAGGTCATCCTGATCGCTGTTTTCAAGCTCTATTCGTCTTCTTTTGATCCTGTAGCCAATTCTAGAGCTCTTTTGTCTTCAAATCTTCATCATGAACCTCCCGGTGACCTCCAAAGCTCTCAAATCAATCTCGAATGCTTCTCAACCCATCCCGATTGCTTCTCAAGCGCCGGTACCGGACTCTAAATTCCCGATTTTGACTCCAAATGACATAAAACTCAAACCAACGCCTGATATACATAACTTGAGCTAAAATTGAGACTTGTAACACCTTAAAGCTAGGAAAACCACCAAAAGCCTATCCCAACACACAACAAATGTGTGTCTAAATACGGACTTATCAAATTCCCCCACACTTAAGCTTTTGCTTGTCTTCAAGCAAACTGAACAACGGGACTTACGATAATTAAAGGGATACACGGAATCAAAACAATTAGCATGCACACGTAGTTAAAGGGATACTCACAGAACAAACGTTTTAAACCAAGAAAATTCTTCCCTAAACTACATCTTTGTACTCAAGCTAACAAATTTGACAAAATTATTCACAACATCCTCAAAGTAGTGACAACATACACAAATAAACTAGCTACAGATTCGAAGGGCTTGTGAAGGCGGTGGTGAATGGTTAAACAATAAACAGTCCCTTTCTTGAGAGTTTGGAACATCCTAACAAAGACTTAATGCATTCAGGAATTTCGGGGCTATTCTTAGGATTAAAGAGTTCAGTAGGCCACAATTTAGGAACAATCATTTAAACCTATGCAAAGAGTAGACATGGTGTACATTTAAGCTAAACCGTCGCGACATATTGATGCTTTGACATACACTTGTATCGTGTCATTTGGATGCTTCTACAAAGAGATATGCTTGAAGATTCTCGGAATGGTGTCTTCATATGATTTGTAGCCCTTGAAGTTGACTTTCATATGGAACTTGAATCGTGTCCTTTGGATGATTCTACAAAGAGATATGCTTGAACGATTGACAAAAGGTTATCCTGATCGCCGTTTTCAAGTTCTATTCGTCTTCTTTTGACCCCGTAGCCAATTCTAGAGCTCTTTTATCTTCAAATCTTCATCGTGAACCTCCCGGTGACCTCCGAAGCTCTCAAATCAATCTCGAATGCTTCTCAACCCATCCCGATTGCTTCTCAAGCGCCGGTACCGGACTCTAAATTCCCGATTTTGATTCCAAATGACATAAAACTCAATCCAACACTTGGTATACATAACTTGAGCTAAAATTGAGACTTGTAACACCTTAAAGCTAGGGAAACCATCAAAAGCCGATCCCAACACACACATCAAATGCGTGTCTAAATACGGACTTATCACGAACAAAACCGAACCGAACTAAAGAAATTCAAAAAAACCTTCATATATTATTAAATATTAACAAATCCAAATCGAACCAAACCGAACTAAACCGAACCAAACCAAACCAAAAAATAGTATGGTTTTTGTTTGGTAATAATTCTTCCAACCCGTTCCAAACCGAAACCGATAAAAAACGAACGAAAACCGATATGCCCAGCCCTACTATAAATGTTAGGACATGAAAAAACTTTATACCTAAAAAACGCTAAAACAATTCAGAATGGAAAATAAAGGACCTCAAACAAAGTGTCCTTGAATACATATCACAATGCACTAACACCCAACTATTATTACGGAAGTATAACAAGGAACCACGAGGTAAAATGTTAATAAAATACATATGATAGATGTTAGAATGTGATGATTCTTCCATTCAAGAACAAGAACAGAATTACATGAGGACAAAACTTCCCTTGCTACTGTAAATATTTTACTTGAACTAGTTTTTCTACTATCAAGATCTCCCGATCCCGTATCAACGTATGCATAACATTTCAAGATTGCTTTCGCTTCCTCATAGCACAAACATAGTTTAGATACCTTAGTATCCATTTGATAGACTTCCAGTGTTCTCTTCATGGAATTGATAATAACCCGCTCACAAAACCGATAGTGTTTTGTAGGGGTGGACATGGGTCGGGACGGGACGGGAATAAGTTTATCCCAATACCGAACCCGATTTAGGATAATGGAACAGAACGGGACAAGATAAGACACCGTCCCGCTATTGTTCCTTTTAAGCCGGTACCAGGAGAGAAACGGGACTGTCCGAGACATACCAAAAAAACTGCAGCGGAAAAAATACAACACCAAAAACACATCAAAGCGGTTTGCAAAAACAAAATACCGTAAAAAAGATCATGACAAAAACTAACAACATTTAAAATGCAACACATAAGAAAATTGACGATAAATGCAACACAGAAAAATATTAGATTAATAGGATAGTTGCAAGAAACAAATTGTAACAACAACAATAACTCCAACACACACAATACTATCAAGAAATCTGCAAAAACTAAGGGCGGGCAAGAATCCCGGTCCCGTTGTCCCATTCCGGTATATCGCGAAACCGTACCAGTGTTGTCCCGTTCCGTTTGGGTCTCATTGATTTTGTCCCGCACCGGTCCCGTACCGGTTTAAAACGGGACGGGACCGGGACATTGGAAGGTTATCCCGAACCGTCCCGTTGTCCCGTTTGTAATAACTATATAGATTTTGTAGCATGTGACTAGTTTGTAATGTCAACTCAAAAAATAAATGATAACATGTTTTTAGTTTTTCAAGCCCAATTTTTAAATTAAAAATAATACCTGTAAGGAATAAATGTAATTAGATTTTGATGATGCTATAGGATTAGAAAGTTAGAGTACCCCCAATTAGATTTTATGTATTAGAATTTTCAATTGTAATTATTAGTGTAGTCGACGATCAGAGTTGCTCTGTTTTGGATCAAATCAGAAGTGCATCAGAACTGCTCGACCAGACTTGCTCTGTGAGAACTGCTCCATCAGAGTTCTCTTATCAGAAGTTCATCAGAGTTGCACCATGAGAGTTGCTGATAAATTGGACATCTGATAACCGATGAGAGTTACAGATCAGAGGTACTCATCAGCGGACCTATCAGAATCAGAGTTAGAGTTCAATCAGAGATCAGAAAGCCATCAGAACTCAGGAAGCCATCAGAATCCAACACATCAGAAGAGCCTGATCAGAGCCCGACTAACACTTAGAAGATTTCAAGCAACATCCAACAGCTATGAATCCAACGGGTAAAAACATCCAACGGCTAGAAGACTGTGCATGAAAGGAAAGCTTTTAATGCACATTAAATGAGCCTGATACGCTGAAGGATTGATTGCAAATGATTGACCAAGGAATCCGGGAAGATATATTATAAAAATAGAAACCTTCCAAAACGGCGGTCAAGTCAACAGTACGTGCATTCAATGCAGTTGTCTCCTCCTCCAACGGGCAGACAACCCCAGTATATAAGCTACTCACCGAAGAACAGGAATACAAGTTTGCTACAACTTTTGCTCATCATAATTCAGGCTCTCTTGAGATTCAAATTCTACAATCTTCAACAAGACAAGCTTACGTTGGGAAGATTCTAATATCCATAACCTCAAATCCCAACACACAGCAAAGTTCATCCTATTTCTTCAACACTTCAAGAACTTCAACTACATATCTCTTGTAACGAAGCAAGTTGGAGAAAACTCTGTTTTCAGAACATCTTCTGCAAAGAAGGGCGTCCAAGTAGCTGCAGTAGTGAAGTGGTGATACTTCCGGGAAGCTGAGTGAAAGGACCAGTCATCAGGAAGCAGGACTGCATCCCGGGTGACATCTAGACTTGAAGAAGACGAGGAGTGCTTCTTAAGTGCTAGGAATTAGCTTTGTAACCGATCTACTTCAAAGCTAGTGGAACAGTGGACTAGAGGAACGCGTTGTTCCTTGAACCACTATAAAAATATCTGGTGTCATTTACTTTACTGCAATTTATATTTCTGCACTTAGGACATTAACTGATTAACTCTAAGACTTGGAATCTGTGTTCAGCAGATCTTGTTTTCAGAGTTATCAGAGAGGCATTTGTCTTAGTGTTTCTGAGGCTACCCAGACAGATCAGAATCCGCTGCCAAGGCCTGTTCTGATATCAGAACCAGCCTTTCTCTGTCACCAGAGTCAGACCTTCTCTGATAAGTCACTTTGGACTTAGAGAAAATTTGAAAAACCAATCAGTCTATTCACCCCCCCTCTAGACTGATTACCATATTAAACGGGACCAACAAGTGGTATCAAAGACTCCTTGTTCTTGTAATCTTTTAGGTTACACCTTGAACAAAGATCCACTTGTTCTTAGCCTCTATTTATTGGTTATTATGGATAACTCTCTTGCCAAGCATCTAATGTTCACAGATCAGAAATATGATGACTGGAAGATCCGGATGAAAGCTCATCTTTGTGCCCTGCATGATGAAATGTGGGAAGTCTTGGAGAATGGACCTTTTATCCAATTCATGAAGGTCAATCCTGCCCATACCTTAGACAACAATCTACCTCAGATGATTGAGAAAGCTCGGTCAGAATGGACCAAGGAAGAGAAAAGGCAGTACAATCTAGATAATATAGCCAAGGACATCCTCTACAAGACTATTGATGAAAGATACTTCAACAGAATCAAGAAGTGCAAAACTGCCAAAGAAATCTGGGATAAGCTGGATGAGATTGGAGTAGGAGATGAGCAAGAAAGAGATAACAAGTTGACCATTGCAATGAAGAAGTTTGATGACTTCAAACTTCTGCCAGAAGAATGCATTGCTAAGATGCATGAGAGATTGCTGATTCTCATCAGTGAGATTTCTGAGCTTGGGAAGGAACTCACCATCAAAGAGGTCAACATGAAGATCCTCAGGGGACTGCCTTCAGCCTGGAAGATGAAGGTGATTGCAGTCCAGGAAAGCAAGAACATCAAGACCTATGCCACTGAGAAACTCATTTCTGATCTCAAGGCTTATGAGTTTGAGATGCATGAAGAGAAGGAGGAAGTTCCTGATGAGAGGACCACCACTGCTCTCACTGCCAGCACCTCAAAGGTAAGTAACTTTGACCCCTCTACTCTTTTATCTGATGAGTATATGGCTGCTTTTGCCAGGAAGTTTAAGAAGTTTATGAAGAAAGATGAAAGGAGTCCATCTTCTAGCAGAAGACCCCATCAGAAGACCAAGTCTTCTGAGAGCAATGGAGAGTACCTCTGCTACAACTGCAGACAACCTGGGCACTTCAAAGCAAACTGCCCTTATCCAAGAGTGTCCAAGAAGCAAGGACATGAAGAAGAAAAGAAACCAGATGATCAACACAGAAGAAGAAGAGCATTCGTCTCAGAGCAAGCTGAGAGAGATCCACTCTCTGAATCAGAGTCCAGTTCAGACTCCGACTCTGATGAAGCATTCTGCTGCTTGGATGCAGAAACTGAAGACCTTTGCCTCATGGCACAATCTGATGATGAGGTATGTTCTACAGCTGATTCCATTTCTTCTTCGGTAGGCACAGCCTTAAATGATGATCCAATGTCATCATTTTGGGAAGAGTTCAAGACTATCCAAGGATCTTATTCCTTTATTAAAGAAGAGAACAGTAAGCTAAAAGCTGAAAATGAGTCCCTTCTAAAGAGAATAAGAGAGATTGAACATCTTGAAGTCAGATACAATAGCCTTCTGAAGATGCAATCTTCTATGAAGGGTATCAATGACTTTCACAACTCTACCCCTGGCCTTGGATATGTTGAACCCAAGTCTGGTGAATCTTCTGTAAGGCCTAGCACCCAAGTTGCTAAAGCCAAAAAGGTCATAGTTTCACAGACTTGCAGCCCCATTTGCCATGCTAGTACTTCTGGTACTAAAGTTGTTCATGAGAAGGTCACACCAGAGAAACAAACTCTAAAGGCCAAACCAAAACAAGTTTTGAAAACTAATGAAACTGGCAGAAGACCTAATCACAATAAAAGTTTTCAGAACAATAAAATTCAAAGGCCAAAATCTATCAGACATCCTCATGATAACCATATCAGAAATTACTATCAGAAAGGCAAATATCAAGAGAAAATTAACTATAGGCAGAGAAGGTTGACTGGTCAACCTCAGAAGCCCAAGGTTAAACGTTCCTCATCTCTTGATAGTATATGGGACTTCTTTCCAACCAAGAAAGCTATGCAGAAGTATGCAAACAGAAAGCATGATCCTCACAAGCATCTGCCCAAAGTGAATCATACATCTGTTTACTACAACTACCAGGTGGACAATGGGTACCATCCACCAAGGTTTCAACTGATGAGACCAAAATGGTACCAACTACCAAAGCTGCATTACCCCCCAGGACCCAACATTGCTTGGGTACCTAAATCTTCCTTTTAATTTTGCAGGAACTGGGTGCTGGAGCCATCTCAGAACAAGAATGGTATATTGACAGTGGATGCTCCAGGCACATGACAGGTGACAAGAGTTGCCTGTCAGAGTTCCAGAAAATCAATGGATCCCGAGTCACTTTTGGAGGAAACGACAAGGATGGTCAAACAAAAGGAAGAGGGAAGCTGTTCAAGAACCAGATAATCATTGAAGATGTCTCATATGTCAAAGGTCTGAAGTTCAACCTCCTAAGTGCTAGCCAATTCTGTGACGAAGGCTACACAGTTGAATTCACCAAGATCTTATGCTATGTCAAGCATGAGACAACCAAAGAAGTGGTTCTTACAGCCAAAAGAAGGAAGAACATCTATGTTGTTGACTGGCAAACAGCAAAAGATGGAACCTGCCTGATAGCTAAAGACAATTCAAAGCTAAGCTGGGACTGGCACAAGAAGCTTAGCCACCTGAATTTCAAAACTATCAACAAACTGGCAAGGGAACACATTGTAGATGGTCTGCCTGACATTGCTTACAAAAAGGAGACCCTCTGCAGTGCTTGTCAGAAGGGCAAACAAGTGAAGACCTCATTAAAACCCATAGCTGGAGATCTTTCTACTTGTCCTCTAAATCTGATTCACATGGATTTATTTGGACCAGTTGAAACTCCAGTGTTGGTGGAAAAAGATATACTCTTGTTATGGTTGATGACTACTCAAGATATACATGGACTGTGTTCCTAGCAAAGAAAAATGAAACTCTTCAGAAGTTGCCATCTCTGTTAAAGCAACTTCAGACTGAGAAGAATATGAAGGTCAGAACAATCAGATCTGACAGAGGAACTGAATTTGTCAACAAAGTGATCAAGGACTTCTGTGATCAGAATGGCACCTTCCATCAACTTTCTGCTGCCAGAACACCCCAACAAAATGGTGTTGCTGAAAGAAGGAACAGAACACTGAAAGAAGCCGCAAGGACCATGATTGCTGAATCAGGTTTGCCCATCAGATACTGGGCTGAAGCAATCAACACTGCATGCTACACTCAGAACAGGAGCATGATCCACAAGAATCATCAGAAGACCCCCTACGAGCTGTGGAAAGGGAGAAAACCAAACATCAGCTACTTCCATGTGTTTGGATGCAAGTGCTATATTCTAAACAATGGAAAGGAGAACCTGAAAGTATTTCAAGAAAAAGCTGATGAAGGTGTATTCTTAGGCTACTCAAGTTCAAGCAAAGCCTATAGAATACTTAACAGGAGAACTATACAAGTTGAAGAATCCATTCATGTCAAATTTGATGATGGTACCTCTGCAGAAGAATTATCAGAAACCCTGCAGAAAATCAACCTTGAAGACAAGGGTTCAGAACCATCAGAAGAGGCCATCAACAATCCTATATTCTCAAATCCTCCTGCCAATCCAATTCTGATAGACAAAGATGAAGATGAAGATGATGTATCAGAAGATGAACCATCAGAGTTGCCTAGACAGCAACTGCCAGAACCTGATCTAACTTGGTTAAGAGATCATCCTCCTAATCAAGTGATTGGTCAAGTTACCAGTGGAGTAAGGACCAGATCTGCATCTAGAAGAGAAGCCATGTTCACCTGCTGTATTTCCCAGATGGAACCAATGTGTGTGGAAGAAGCTCTAGAAGATTCAGACTGGATCAATGCAATGCAAGAAGAGCTGACACAGTTTGAAAGGAATGAAGTATGGAAACTTGTTCCTCGACCAAAGCATCAGAATGTCATTGGAACCAAATGGGTATTCAAGAACAAAGCAGACGAAGAAGGCAACATTGTAAGGAATAAAGCAAGGCTGGTAGCAAAGGGATACTGTCAAGAAGAAGGCATAGATTTTGATGAGACCTTTGCACCTGTTGCAAGACTAGAAGCAACCAGGATTTTTCTAGCCTATGCTGCCTACAAAGACATCAAAGTCTACCAAATGGATGTCAAGAGTGCATTTCTGAATGGAGAACTTGAAGAGGAAGTTTATGTTGAACAACCTCCAGGTTTTGTCATTCCTACTCAATCTTCTTGTGTCTACAAACTCAGAAAGGCCCTTTATGGTCTTAAGCAGGCTCCCAGAGCTTGGTATGACACATTGTCCCTATTCTTAGTAAATCATGGGTTTACTAAAGGAAAGGTTGACAAAACTCTATTTCAGATTTCTGTTGCTAATCATATTCTGTTAGTGCAAATTTATGTTGATGACATTATATTTGGAAGCACTAATCCAGATTTATGCAAGAAATTTTCTAAGGTGATGCAGAAGAAATTTGAAATGAGCATGATGGGAGAACTAAGTTATTTCCTTGGATTACAAGTCAAACAAGTTCCAGAAGGCATCTTTATCAACCAAGGGAAGTATACCAGAGATCTCATCAAGAAGTTTGGCATTGATGGAAAGTCTTCAGTCAAAATTCCTATGAATGCATCTCAAGGCATTGGACCAGATGATGAAGGGAAAGATGTTGATGCTACAACATATAGAGGAATCATTGGATCTCTCCTCTATCTGACTGCAAGCAGACCAGACATAGCTTTTGCTGTAGGAATCTGTGCCAGATATCAATCAAAGCCCAAGGAGAGCCATCTAGTTGCTGCTAAGAAGATTATCAGATATATCAAAGGAAATCCAAATGCAGGACTATGGTATCCCAAGGGAGGTAATTTTGAATTAATTGGTTATTCTGATTCAGATTTTGCAGGTTGTAGATTGGACAGGAAGAACACTTCTGGTCACTGTCAATTGCTAGGTGGGAGACTTGTCTCCTGGTTTAGCAAGAAGCAGAACTCAATCTCAACTAGCACTGCTGAAGCTGAGTATATTGCTGCTGGAAGCTGCTGTGCTCAATTGCTCTGGATGAAGCAACAACTCAAGGATTATGGAGTACAAGCAAAGGAGATCAAGTTGCTGTGTGACAACACAAGTGCTATTGCCATCACTCAGAATCCTGTGCTGCATTCCAGGACAAAACATATTGAGATCAGACATCACTTCATCAGAGATCATGTGGAGAAGAAGCACATCTCAATTGAGCATGTTCCAACTGAAGACCAGCTTGCAGATATCCTAACCAAACCTCTCTCTGAGGCAAGGTTTAACAAGCTAAGGGAAGCACTGGGAATGATGGATGATCTTCCTAGAGATTCATGAATCAGAGTTGCAGAAGCATCAGATGTGGATCTATCAGAATTCACCACCTCTGATACGCTTATTCATCAGAGGACCCTGTATCAGAATACCCCTTCTCTGATATATGGACTGATATTCATCAGAGTGGCTGTGGACTTAGCAAAATTCTCTAAATTTCGGGCGAGACTGTTCAATAAACCGGAAGTTACCATATTACCCCCGGTAGTTATTACCATATTTGGAAAACGGCTTTCCGCCCACAATCCATTTAATGCGACCTCGAAACCGCAAATTATATCAAACGTTCACTAACCCAAACCCATTTATACACTCTCTAAAACCTAAATCGCTACTGCAATTTTACCTTCGTCTTCAAGCTTTATCACTCTAAAACTTCCAATTTTCAGACCTCTCAAATCCTTCCAAAACCTCAAAAATGAAGTTCATTAATATCACCGATCTCTCTGAATCTGAAGCCAAGGCACTTGTGGCTAACATTGCCACCGGGATGAAGGTTGACATGTCCTCCTTGCCATTGCTGGCCGAGAACAAGAAGGTCATGAAAGCAGTCATTGCTGGAATGCATGACTCACAACTGAACAAGATAGTGGCTCATCCATATGAGCACTTCAGCAACCTTGATGTGGCTGAGTTCTATCTCAACGCTCACATCAGCAACAATGCTATTCACTCCCAAGTTCAGGGTAAGAACCTGAAGATCGATGCTGACGCTCTCAATGAGTTCTTCGGCATCCAACTCGACTCTCAAGACATTGACACTCCTACACTCATCGACCTGGAGTCTGTCGAGATTTCTGTGGAAACATTTGTGGACACCTACTGCCGGGAGGATGCAACCGGAGTCGATAAACTCTACATGAAGAAAAACCAGCTGAAAAAGGATTATGAACGTCTGATGAGCATTATGCACCGCTGTCTGTGGTGCAAAACCGGCTCCACTGATCAGATGAACAACACAAATGCTAAGGCCATCTATGCTGTTCATCGGGGTATGAACATCAACTGGGGAAAGGTACTGCTCCAGTCCATCTCTGAGTCTGTTTCCAAAAAGGACAAAAAGACAGGGATGTTCTCCACCAAGATGGGTCATGGACTTCTGATATCTAGGCTCATCTCCAATGCCAACATTGCACTTAGAGAAGCAAATGAAGTAAACCACAACAAGACCATCTTTCTTACCGCCTCCCCCAAACTACATGTAGCCGTTGCTGCAGAGCTGAAGAAAACTAGCAAGCTTGAGCAACTGAGGGAGAAACCAGCCACCACAGTTGAGGTTGCTGATGAACAGCCCAAGGCTAAGAAGAAGAAACTTCAGAAGAAGCATAAATCCTTGTCTAAGAGAAACGCATCAGAAGAGGATGCATCAGAACCGGAAGCATCTATTATGGCTCCCAAAGTCACTCCTGTCAAGAAAATGAGACAAAAGAGAAGAAGGAAAGCCACGATTCAGAGTGATTCTGATACTTCTACTTCTCCTATCAGCATAAAGAAGAAGCAGATGCTCAACTCTCCCCCAAGGGAATCAGAGGTTCAGGGGGAACCAGCATCAGAATTGGCTGGAGCACTAGTGATCTCTGACGCTCAGGGGGAACCTGTATCAGAGGTCCAACCTCTCTCTGTACCAGAACTGCAGGTCATCATCTCTTCACCAGGGGTCCAAACCACATCTGGTGGTGTTCCTGAAGCAGATCCCATCTTTGCCCTTGAGAGACAATTTCAAAGGGTGTTAACATGGAGAAAGTGGAGAATGGGACCTCTGCATCAGATACTTGCACAGGCTGCAGAATTTGAATCTGAAGAAGTTGAAGTCCTCAAGTGGGCAGGAACTGATGATGTATCCCTATGCTTCGACCTTCAGTTCCTCCACTCTATTTTTGACAAGAAGAAAGGCAACCTCAAAGGGAAAGGAAAAACGACTGCCTCACCATCAGAAGAGCATGTCAAACCTCTTGCTGAAAATGAGATTCCAATCTTTGAGGAGTGGCTGTTGGAGAAGAAGAGGAAGGAATCTCTGATCAAAATGAGACCTATCCCAGGTGCAGAAGGTGAACCATCAACTGCCAACAATGTAGCTCTGGCAATGATGAATCTAATCAAAGAATGGAGGGACTCCCCTCTTGACGAAACAGTACTTGAGGTAATACCTGAATCCCCTATTCCTCCTACCACTGTTCAACTCACTCCATCTCCACCAAAATCTCCCTCACCCAAACCAACCACAACTCCTTCTCCTCTACAAGCTCAGAAATCACCCTCTCCATCACCTAAGAAATCATCCTCACCTAAACAACCATCACCCTGCCACCAGATAACCCCCATCAGAAGCCGCTCACCATCACCCCCTCCTTCACCCCAACATCAGAGTACCCCCGCTCTACACGCTCAACCTCATCAGAGCTCAGCCAATCAGAGATTCAAATCTGCTCCTCATCAGAAATCCTCCGAACCTCTCTCTCCACAACATTCTGCTGCCTCCACTCAGAAGAGAGAACATGTTGTACGGATTCTATCTTCCTCTGAAGGCAATGATGGTTTTCTCACAGCTTCAATGGCTGGTGATCTCCAATCTAACAAGAGGAAGACACCTACTCCCCCTCCATCTTCTGCTCAGCCTCAACCCCAGGTCAATGAAATACCTCAGCCAGAACTTCCAAAAGTTGTCCTCATCCCCTTCCAGGAGTTTGTGGAATCAGCTGAAGACTTTGGAGATCAGATGGTTGCAGGACTCAACAAGATGCTTGTACTGAATCAGAAGCATGATGCTCATCTGGATTTGGTTCAGTACAACATTGAGTCAGAACTTGCCAAGATATCCACAACACTCTCTACCTTGGCAACTACCTTCTTGAGCTACATGAAGACATCTAGTGACAAGGTTGATAACATAGCCACAGAGGTAGCTAGCCTACATACTGTCCTGTTCTCACAATCTCAGACTCTGACAGCCCAGGACAAGGCCATCCAAGAACTCTCTGATGCTGTTGATACCCTACAATGGTCACATGACAAGAATGCAGAGCATCTGACAGATGTGGAGGAAATCTGCAAGACAACCAAAGAGTTCGGTCTTAAGCTGATAAACAGTGGAAAGGACAGAGATCACAAGCTGACTCTCCTCGAAGCTACTACTAAGGATATCCAGTCGGCTGTGGGCAAGCAGAAGGAGCTGATAGAAGGGTTAGCCTCTGTAACCCAGACTCTTCCTGGAGCCCTTGATGCAATCAAAGACAACAATGCTACTGAATTCTCCAAGATTGGACTCCTACTTGGTGATCTTATTGATGCCAAAAAGGGGGAAGATAGCAGAGAACCTGTCCCACCTCCCAGAGAAGCAGAAGGCCCAAGCTCAAGAACTATTAACCCTGCCAGATACTATGAAAGAGCAAGGCAAAAGAGGCTAGCTGCTGGCATTCAGAGACCTCCTCCTCCTCGTTCAAAGAAGAAGAAATCTCCATCCTTCACATTGAACCAATGGCTGAACAGTGGGTTGTCTAAACCAGACAAAGTCCAATTTGCTGAGATGAAAGAGCATATGACTCCCCTGCAGCGTGAGAATCTGATCCAAGATGAGAATGGCATCATCACCATTGCTCATGGAGGATCCATAGAAGAAGCTGAGGAATGGTGGAGGTTGAGGATTCTGCCTGGGAAGGATGAGAAGGATGCAATAAGGTATTATCTTGATTGCCAGCTTACTCCACTCTGGAAGAAATACATGATTCCCAGGAACCTTGCTTCCATCAGAGCAAGAGTAAATGCGGAGCTTCAAGAAACCAAGGCAAAAGAAGAGGCTGTTCTTGCAGAGGTTGCAGAGGAAGATTTCTAAACTTTATCTCTTTTGCATTTCTCGTTTGAAAAACTCTGTTTAATAAACATAACCTCTCTGCCTCTAATTTGCATGGCTATATCATATAATGTGTTATTTATTGCTTTCTATCCTTATTTGATTATTGCGTGATTGATTGTACCTTACTCTTACTATTTTCCTATGCCAAGTGCCCACCAAGATTCTAAATGAAGTTTTTTTTTCTTCTTATTTTCCTTCATGGTGAAAGGCACTTCTCTGGAAATAGTTTAAGGGTTTTGGCATCATCAAAAAGGGGGAAATTGTAAGGAATAAATGTAATTAGATTTTGATGATGCTATAGGATTAGAAAGTTAGAGTACCCCCAATTAGATTTTATGTATTAGAATTTTCAATTGTAATTATTAGTGTAGTCGACGATCAGAGTTGCTCTGTTTTGGATCAAATCGGAAGTGCATCAGAACTGCTCGACCAGACTTGCTCTGTGAGAACTGCTCCATCAGAGTTCTCTTATCAGAAGTTCATCAGAGTTGCACCATGAGAGTTGCTGATAAATTGGACATCTGATAACCGATGAGAGTTACAGATCAGAGGTACTCATCAGCGGACCTATCAGAATCAGAGTTAGAGTTCAATCAGAGATCAGAAAGCCATCAGAACTCAGGAAGCCATCAGAATCCAACACATCAGAAGAGCCTGATCAGAGCCCGACTAACACTTAGAAGATTTCAAGCAACATCCAACAGCTATGAATCCAACGGGTAAAAACATCCAACGGCTAGAAGACTGTGCATGAAAGGAAAGCTTTTAATGCACATTAAATGAGCCTGATACGCTGAAGGATTGATTGCAAATGATTGACCAAGGAATCCGGGAAGATATATTATAAAAATAGAAACCTTCCAAAACGGCGGTCAAGTCAACAGTACGTGCATTCAATGCAGTTGTCTCCTCCTCCAACGGGCAGACAACCCCAGTATATAAGCTACTCACCGAAGAACAGGAATACAACTTTGCTACAACTTTTGCTCATCATAATTCAGGCTCTCTTGAGATTCAAATTCTACAATCTTCAACAAGACAAGCTTACGTTGGGAAGATTCTAATATCCATAACCTCAAATCCCAACACATAGCAAAGTTCATCCTATTTCTTCAACACTTCAAGAACTTCAACTACATATCTCTTGTAACGAAGCAAGTTGGAGAAAACTCTGTTTTCAGAACATCTTCTGCAAAGAAGGGCGTCCAAGTAGCTGCAGTAGTGAAGTGGTGATACTTCCGGGAAGCTGAGTGAAAAGACCAGTCATCAGGAAGCAGGACTGCATCCCGGGTGACATCTAGACTTGAAGAAGACGAGGAGTGCTTCTTAAGTGCTAGGAATTAGCTTTGTAACCGATCTACTTCAAAGCTAGTGGAACAGTGGACTAGAGGAACACGTTGTTCCTTGAACCACTATAAAAATATCTGGTGTCATTTACTTTACTGCAATTTATATTTCTGCACTTAGGACATTAACTGATTAACTCTAAGACTTGGAATCTGTGTTCAGCAGATCTTGTTTTCAGAGTTATCAGAGAGGCATTTGTCTTAGTGTTTCTGAGGCTACCCAGACAGATCAGAATCCGCTGCCAAGGCCTGTTCTGATATCAGAACCAGCCTTTCTCTGTCACCAGAGTCAGACCTTCTCTGATAAGTCACTTTGGACTTAGAGAAAATTTGAAAAACCAATCAGTCTATTCACCCCCCCCCTCTAGACTGATTACCATATTAAACGGGACCAACAATACCTAACATAAATATTTACTAGCATAGGTTTTTATCTCACTTTATATATCTACATATGAGTATCTCACAACTAGAACACATGATTTAATTTTGAATAAACTAATTCATTTTTGCTTTGTTTTAAATTTAAATTTCAAATTTTGCTAAACCTAACTAAAATCTAATACGTAGTAGCTTTTAGCTTGTGATGAACATCAATTAACTTTTAAAATGTTAATATTTTGGTGCATGATACTTTAGAAATACAAATATATATTAATTACAAATGATTATATTTTGTTAGTTTGGGACGTCTCGAATCGTCCCGAACCGTTCTGAATCATCCCCGTCCCGATTTAAATGGGACAATACTAGGACAAAAGCTTGTCTCGTACCGTCCTGTCCCGTTATTATTAATTGGGACGGGACCGGGATAACCCTAATCCCGAACTGTCCCGACCCATTCCCACCTCTAGCAAAAACTATAATGTACTTTTACAATATTTTAGAACTTAAAGTAATTATTGGGTAGGGAGTCGATACGGTATTATACCGGTATACCGTGGTATTTGAAACATTTACCGTTACCGTACCGAAATAAATCGGTATGGTATGATACCGTACCGAAAACGACGGTATACCAATATTCCAGTATTGTCCAGTATTTTTCGATACGGTAAGTGCGGTATACTGATTTTTCGGTATTTTTAGCCACCCTGGTACTGCGTAAGAATGTCATCTCTAACAGTTAATGCTTCTTTTTTAATTTAAAATTATTTCTCAACATAGATACTTCTTTTGTTAATCATCTCTAACCATTACGAAGAAAATCATCTCTAACAATAATGCTTCTTTTTTATTTTTTAAAGAACCACTAAGGCTTCTTTTTTATTTTAAAATTATTTCTCAAGATAGTTTGAATATGAAAATATAAGTGTCTTAAGTATTTAATTTATTATGCTAAAATTTGTGTGAAAACAATCTTAATTAATATTGTTTAAGTGACCATCGTCTTAATTACTATCGCTCCAGTTACTACCGTCTCAGTTACTAATGCCCCGGTTACTATCACTTCAGTTACCATCGTAGCAGTTACTATCATCCAGTGGCCACCATCACAAATACTACCGCTCCAGTTACTACTGCTTCAGTGACTACTCTGTTCCGGTTACCACCATTGGATCCAATTACTACCATCATCCCAATAACTACCGCTCCAGTGACCAACGCTATAGTGACAAAAATCCAAAATCCATTAGTGACCAAAATCATTACTGACTAAAATCATTAGTGATAAAAAATTCATCGGTGACCACCACCTGATGACCACTCGAGCAGTGACTACCCCGGTAATAGTGACCAACCTTATTGCCCGCCATAGTAAACTCCCGACCAGTAGCATTGCCACTCATAGTGACGTGCCGACTAGTGACATTGTCACCAATAGTGACCTGCCGACTAATATCACCGCCCACAGTGACTTCGCCACCAACAATTACATACCGGTCAATGACTTCGCCGGCCATTTACCATTTTTTTCGGTGGCCAACTGCCTTGATTATGACCACCACGACCGCCAATGAAATGACTGCCGCCCCTGGCGGCGGAGGCCGACGGTGCACTGCCGGTAATCATCCACATCCCAGCCCCCGCCCCTCCTCAAAATCCCCCTTTCTCGGCCTTCCCAGTCCATCCCCTCTCCGACGGTCCTGTAGCCCCAACCGCCGCCTCTCCTGCACCACACCCCAGACCGCCCCATTCCCCACCAGTCCACCCCGGCCCCTACCCCGGCCCCACCAGTCCACCCCAACCCTGCCCCTGCCCCACCAGTCCACCCCAGCCCACCCCTTGTCCCACCAACCCACCCTTACCACTCCAATTCACAATAGACTCCACTCGCCCAGCCTACGCCAACCCCCAGCTTCACCCTCAGACCCCAGCAACCATCACCTATTCTCACCCTCAGACCTTAGATCCCGCCCCTCAACCCCAGCCCACAGCTTCCAACCCTAGGCCCCAAGCCCACCATCGTAACCCTAGTCACGATCTCACTGATGACCGATGTACTCAACACCATCGCTCGCCTTGCCTGGTTGTCTTCATATCCGAAGATTTCCAACACCGTCCATCAACATCAAGAGACCAAGAAAAAGGAGAAAGAAGAATGAGAAGAATGACGAGCTGTGGAAGGCGCGGCAGCGTGAATATGGCGGAGGCAGCGCTTGAACGACGAAGGCTTGAGGTTGGTAGACTATCGCACATAGACGGCTGATGGAAAAAGGGATACGAGAGAGAGAGGTGAAGGTTTGGGGTAATTTGGGATTTTTAGTTTAATTAGTTTTTTTTTTACCAGATTCAATTGTCCTTACAAAACTCTGGAGTTATATTCCTGTTGTTTAAACAAGAAATAATTTATCCTAGAACGGAGTAAAAAATGGGAATCAAGCAATATAGAATCAACTATGGAAGAATTGGTAAAGAAAGGAATTTGATATATGATGAACAAGAAGAAGGATCTTCACAATATGCTTTTGAATTACAATGTAGAGACTGAGTGTATGTGTATTCGTAACTAAATGTGCTGATTACATAGAGCCTCTAGATATTTATAAGAGATACATTTAATGCACTTTTGTCCGTTGACGACATGATCCGACCGTTACGACGACATGTCCGACCGTTACGACGACATCAATATCGTCATTATTGCATCATCAATTCTGGCCAGCCCTTTGAGTAACCTATGTCATAATTACAATAACTACTCTAATTATATACATAAAACTGCCCAGATTTAATTAGCTAGCATTAATCCCAATGAATGCGTCATTGATTGCCACGGTCAACCATTTTTGAATGTAGTCAAGGCCGCCCAACTCGTGTACCAACAATTGCCCCCTTTTCGAGAAGTTGAGGTGAATGATACTCATGTTGATATATTCAGCAACAACTTGTCGAAAATTTGAAAGTATTATTCGCACCTTGACTTATCCCATCATGACATGTTGATCAACTTGTCTAACTTAAATGCTTTCCCCCTAGCATTGTGCTGACGATTAAAAATTTGTAACAGCATCATGTCGACACCTCAGCTGGCAAAGGGAACATCACCCGTCGTTAAAGATGACGAGTTGTGTTGTGTGAACATAGTCCATAACCTGCAAAAACTTTGAATAACGTTTCGTTTGTAATTTTATCAATATTGTCAACATGAGTGTTTATGTCATTCGTAGTGTCTCCTTATGTTTTGGAGCTAATGTCGTCACACTTCTGTTGCGTATTTTTGTCGTTTTGAATGTGGTTGTTGTTCCACATGACGATGTCATTTGTACGTGTACTGTTGTTGCTTTGTGTTTGTCTGACTTTGATGTTGTCAGCATTTGTGATGTATGATCTGTCTGTTGTTTTGGCCAAAATGTGCAGGGTGTATGGATTCGGTACTCATATTTTTCATATGACGAGTCCATGCAATCCCTGATGTCCCTTAGTGATGTATTTAAGGGCTTGTGTTATGAGAAACTTACGTGGCTTGATTGATGTTTTCAACCATTAGTGTTGTCCTTATGCTTAAGCCTGCACTTAATCATGTTGTCAGGATCTGGCCGTTGGCTTGAAGCCAACGGCCCTCCGATGCTAAAGTCAGTAATTGTGAATAGGTATGTATAAAAAATTAGTCTTCAACATTGTGAAACTACTTAGTCAAATTCACGTCATTTCAACTTAATGTTTCAAAAGTAATTTTGCACTTGTCGAAGTGAATAAATGAAGAAAATATTAAAGTGAGGGATGAGTAAATTGCTGTTGCATACCCTGATAGTGTCCTGATCCTTTGCTTCTTTATTTACTTTCCTGTTCTGATTAGGCGATCTCGGTTGACTTCAAGTTAAATGATGTCATCGTCTAACTTTCAGTTTGATGTCGTCATTCATCACTCAGTTTCATGTTGTCTATCAGTAAATGGCTTGACGCCTTTAGTCTGCAACCTAATCAGACACGTAGTTGGGGCCTGGCCGTTGGCTTGAAGCCAACGGCCCTCCGATGCTAAAGTTAGTAAAATAGTCTAATACTTTTACATTGATTGTAGGTGTGTATTATCTCTAAGGAGTCAGATGTATTTTCATTTGTCAAGGCGGGTGAGTAGATTAAGATGACATTGAAATAAAATAAGAGCAAACTATTGTCGAGTACCTTAATTCAGCTGACTTAATGTCGTCCTCAGAAGTCTATATGATATTGTCATATAGGATTTAGCTTGATGTTGTCAATCTGTGACTCAGTCGAATACTTTGTTGGCCGTTGGCTTGAGGCCAACGGCCCTCCGACGGTCAAGTTAGTAAGAGATTCAAAAAGCATAAGATGAATACTTAAGTAGATAATTATATTAGAAGTGGAAAGGCTTTAGGTGTACCGCATTCCAGCTCCTTAGAACTTGTTTACCGTGAATGCTTGTCAGACGGTATGCCCCCTGCCCGACGACATCTGTAATTTGGTATGGGCCTTCCCAGTTGGGACTGAATTTTCCATTTGCTTCGTTGCCAAAGGACTTTCTGAGTACCCAATCGCCTTTCCTGAATACTTTGGCTCGGACATCTTTGTTATAGCTTCTTGCTACCCTTTGTTGGTAGGCTGCCATTTGTACTTTAGCTCTTTCTCTCAATTCGTCGATAGTGTCAAGATCATGAACCAATTCTGCGTTGTTTGCGTCTTCTGTGATAAGTCCGTACCTGGATGTTGGCACTTCGACTTCGACTGGAATGACAGCTTCGCATCCGTACACCAACGAAAAAGGCGTTTGTCCTGTGGCATTTTTTGGTGTTGTCCGGTCTGCCCATAATATGAGTGGTAACTCGTCGGCCCACTTTCCTTGTGCTTTCTCCAACCGCTTCTTTAGATTCGAGATGATGATCTTGTTGCTTGACTCAGCTTGTCCATTTGATTGTGGATAGCGTGGTGTCGACATCTCCAGTTTGATGTTGTACTTCTCACAGAATCGTCTGGTTTTGATGCTGATGAACTGTGACCCATTGTCGCAGACAATCTCTGACGGGATGCCAAACCTGCTCAAAATATTTCTTTTGATAAAAGATATTACCTGAGTGTCACGGATTTGTCGCAAAGGTTCAGCTTCAATCCACTTTGAGAAGTAGTCAGTCATTGCCAACATGTAGACCTTTTGTCCGGGTGCTTCGGGCAGCTTACCTACAATGTCCATCCCCCACTTCATGAAGGGCCATGGAGATAAGACAGGATGTAGTGCTTCTGCATGTTGGTGTTGCACTGGTGCATGCTTTTGGCACGGTTGACAAGCTTGAGTGTATGCAATGGCGTCATGTCTCATCGTTGGCCAATAATAGCCAAATCTCAAGGCTTTGTTTGATAAACTCCTTCCTGCCGCGTGGTTGCCACATTCTCCTTCATGGAGACTTCTCAGTACTTTGACAGCTTCGTGTGGGGCTAAACATCTCTGATATGGTCCTGCCTTCGAACGTTTAAACAAAACATCATCAATTAATAAAAACTTTGTTACCTTTGACAGGAGTGCCCTTGCTTCTCTTTTGTCACTTGGCAAGATGTTGTGTTTTAGGTAATCTATGTATGGCTGCATCCAGTTGTTGTCTGCGGTTGACTCAATGATGTTGACCACTTCCGTCCTTTCAATGGCTGGTTCTATCACGTGGACAAGTGGTATGTTATCAATGTTTCCTGCCCCCAGACATGATCCGATTGCTGCTAAGGCGTCGGCTTGGACGTTTTCTTCTCTTGGGATTTGCTCAAAGGTGATGTCGTCAAAGGTGTTAGCTAAGTTGGTGACGATTTGTAGGTACGCCGACATCTTTGGATCTTTAGCTGCATAAACTCCGTTGGCTTGATTAATAATTAAAAGGGAGTCGCATTTTACCTCGATTGCTTTTATGCCCATGTTTTGAGCTAAGTTCAGCCCGAAAATTAGTGCTTCATACTCCGCTTCGTTGTTTGTTGCGTTGAAATCACATCTGACAGCTTGTACTATATTGCCCCCTTGTGGCGACTGCAGTACAACTCCAAGTCCGGCTCCATGCATGTTAGAGGCTCCATCGGTGTGCAGAGTCCATTTTTGTTGACGTTGGTCACCAATTAACAAACATATCTCTCTTTCTGCTTCTACTTGTAGTTTTGGACTGAAGTCCGCCACAAAATCAGCTAGAGCTTGTGATTTCAAAGCTGTCCTGGGTTCATACTTGATGTCGTATGCCCCCAGTTGCATCGACCACTTGATCATCCTACCTGTGAGTTCCGGTTTCCTCATGATAGACTTCATGGGATAGTTAGTGCGGACACAAATAGAATGCGATTCAAAGTAAGGACGTAATTTAATTGATGCTGTCACTAGTGCAAGTACTAATTTCTCTAAGAGTGCGTACCTGGTTTCCGGCCCATTTAACGACTTACTCATATAGTAAACCGGCGTCTGTTGGCCGTCTTCTTCCCGCGTTAGTACTGCACTGACGGTATGTTCTGATACTGCAAGATACAACTGTAACTCATCGCCATCTTTGGGTTTGGTCAATAGTGGCGGTGTTGTCATGTATTCCTTCAGTTGTTGTAGGGCTTTTTCGTGCTGTTCTGTCCATTCGAACTTTTTATTTTTTCTGAGGACATCATAGAAAAGCCGACACCTGTCTGACGACTTTGATATGAATCTATTGAGTGCCGCAACTCGTCCTGCCAGTTTTTGGACATCTTTGATTGACTTTGGGGATTCAATCTCTAGTATGGCTCGAACTTGTCCTGGACTAGCTTCTATTCCTCTTTCGCTGACAATGTAGCCCAGGAATTCTCCCGACGACACCCCGAACATGCACTTGGCTGGGTTAAGTTTCAGGTTGTACTCTCGTAACTTCAGGAATGATTCCCGCAGGTGTTCGACGTGGTCTGACGCTTTTTTGGATTTAACCAACATGTCGTCGATGTATACCTCCATAGTTCTCCCGATTTGATCTTTGAATATCATTGTTACCAACCTTTGGAAGGTAGCTCCTGCATTTTTCAAACCAAAAGGCATAACAACATAACAGTACGTACCTGTCTCTGTAATGAATGCGGTTTTCTCCTGGTCGTCGGGGTGCAGTTGGATTTGGTGATAGCCACTAAAAGCGTCCATGAATGTCAGTATTTCATGTCCTGCTGTGGCGTCCGCGAGCACATCAATATGAGGCATTGGAAACATGTCTTTCGGGCATGCTATGTTTAAATCGGTGAAGTCGACGCATACTCTCCACTTAGGTTTTTTGCCTTTCTGATGTCCCTTCTTTTTCTGCACTACAACGACATTAGCAAGCCAAGTTGGATATTTTACCTCACGAATTTTACCTGTGCGCAATAGCGTCTCGACTTCTTGATTTATGATGTCGTTTCTTTCTCTGGCGAAGCGTCGCCTCTTTTGCTGGATAGGCCTGTGTAAGGGGTTGACATTAAGTTTGTGGGTGATTACTTACGGATCGATACCCGTCATGTCGTCATGATCCCAAGCGAAGACGTCTTTATGTTCTTTGAGTAGGTTTACAAGTTCTTCTTCCAATTGAATCGGCATGCTGCCCCCGATGCGGACGACTCTATCCGGATGGTTTGAATCAATGCTGATGTCCTTTGTTTCGCTGTCATTTTCCCCAACCGGAATAAAGTCGCCCTTTGATTGCTATGCGGATGTTGTAGCAGAAGCGGTCGACTTCATCGCTGTTTGGTAACACGACTTGGCGGTGGCCCTATCACCCTGAATGGACTGCACCCCCCACGGTGTTGGAACTTTTACCACTTGATGGTACGTTGAAGGGATCGCTCCCATTTGGTGAAGCCAAGGTGTTCCAAGAATCATGTTGTAAGCGGGCAAGTCTTGGACAACATCAAACTTTACCTGCAAATTAAGACCAACAACATGTATGGGTAAAGATACATTACCGATTGTTTGACTGGGCTCGCCGTTGAATCCGACAAGAGTGGAGCCGGAAGCAGCTAAGTCTTCTTCCTTGTACCCCATCTGCTTCAACGTCTTCAAAGTGGTGATGTTGGCGGTGCTACTGTTGTCCACCAAAACTCGTCTCACTTCACAATTGGCCACCCTAAGGGCAATGACTAGAGTGTCATGACGGGCATCAGTAGGACTTGTATGATCTGATTCGTCGAAGGTGATGGGCGCATTTTTCCAAGCTTCACCTTTTCGGACGACTTGGTGTACCTGCGACGACTTGTCTCGGGAGTACTCCCGAGCATGTCTCTTGGCTGCAGAATAGGTTAGTCCGCATAAATCAGAACCACCGTTAATGAAATTGATTACCTTTTGAGGTGTTATAGGTGTAGGAGGTCGTTGATGTTCTGTGGATGACTTCGGATCTCTTTTTAACATTGATTTCGTTTGCTCCGACATGATTTCCGTCAGATAACCGTTCCTCAGGAGGTAGGCGACCTCCTTCCTCAAAGCGACACAATCCTCTGTGTTATGCCCGATGTCGTCATGGAAGTCACATCTCTTGCTAGGATCCCGTCGCCCATTGGGTTTGTCAGACTTTCTGGGCCACCGAACCTTGTCTCCCAATTTGTCCAAAGCATTGATAAGTCCAGTTGTAGTGACATTAAAACAATATGTCGGAATGGCAGGCGGCAGACTGGGATCGTCGAGCCAGGAAGTCGTCGAAGCAACGGGCCGTTCTTCATTCTTCGCATAAGGCTTTCCAGCCCTATAATCATGTTTTCTGGAGGTGCTGGCCTTCCGCTGTCCTCCTTCATAGCCAATCGCACGAAGTCGGGACTGTTCGTCCTCTTCGAGCCGGATGAAAGCCAAAGTCATGGCTTGGACATCTTCAAACGTCTTGCAAGGAAATTTGGTCAATTCCCTATACAAGTCTGAGTCTTCGCGCAATCCTCTTCTGAAAGCCTCTACAGCCGTTGGCGTGTCACATCTCGGAATCGACACTTTCTCCTTGTTGAATCGATGCAAGTAGTCACGTAAGGATTCATTATGTCTTTGTACTACACGATATAAGTCACTGGTTTGCTTCTCCAATGCTCGACTACTCGCAAACTGCTGGGTGAACAAGTTAACCAGATCTGCGAAGGAGTCGATGCCGCCATTCGGCAAGTTGACGAACCATGTTAACGCTGGACCCGTCAGTGTTGTCCCGAACGCCTTGCACATGCACGCTTCCCGTTGATCCGGCCTGACAGAAATAGCTAACATCCGTTGCTTGTACTGAGCGACGTGCTCTACCGGATCTGTGGTTCCGTCGAACAATTTCATAGATGGGACTGCGAATTTCTTTGGGATCTCGACGTCTGTTATATGTCGTCCGAATGGAGAATCCGCATAGCAGGTTCGTGTTGCCATGTCAAGAGGACGAGGAACCCCTGGCATGCCATTATACTTTTCTCGCAACTCTTTCAACTCTTGCATGATAAAGGCCAACGGTTCCGCCATGTCCATATGCATCTGCGGACCTCCTGCTTCGAAATACGCTCCCGCCTGAGACACCCTCTGTTCGGATGGTGAGCGTATGACGATAGTTTCCGGATGTTGCCGTCTTGGATTGCCGAAGTCGACATCTCCGATCATGTCGTCACGCTCGGAAATGTGTCGTCCTTGATGTTCAGCAAACAAATTGCGAAACACATTCCTTCTAGGGAGTGGTGCAGGACGAGATGATTGCCCCCTTCCACCTTTTGAACCGGCCAGCGAAAGGGGAATGAAGGGCTCCGTTGAAGTCGACACAGGGATAGGGATCGGCATCTGCTGGTTGACGGTCTGCATCCCCGATGTCGTCGTTTTGGTTCGCAATGAATCCGGGAAGAAGCACATGGGGATGCTTGCTTCTGGAGTTGTCGCTGGGACAAGAGGTTCATAGGGTATGAGCTGCGAGATCGCCGGGACACCTTTAGCATATGGATCAAAGTTTGAAAGTCCCGGGAAAGCTTCGGACGTGAATGTGACTGTTGAGGTTGGGACTAGTATGGAATCTACGCCCGACTTTGATGCGGCAGTCATTACCTCTTTCCCTTTTCGTGATTTTGACGCTATGGACGCCACCGATTGAACTTGGGATCTCAAGGCGTCATTTTCTCCTTGGAGAAGAGTTATTCGTTGACGCATTTCCTCTCTTACGGCCTCTAGCTGGATTTGAGTATCCTCCTTTGACTGGTTAGCCTCCTTGGCCGCACGTAATTCTTCCCGGAGGGCTTCCAATTGTGCCGCTTCGGCACTTTTGGCCGCGCGGAGCTCCTTTCGGACAGCATCAAGCTGCGCTTGCATCTCATCAAATAGGGGATTAGAGCTTCCGGCCATCGTTGATTCTTGTTTTGCAAGAATTTCCCACAGACGGCGCCAATTGTTTAAACAAGAAATAATTTATCCTAGAACGGAGTAAAAAATGGGAATCAAGCAATATAGAATCAACTATGGAAGAATTGGTAAAGAAAGGAATTTGATATATGATGAACAAGAAGAAGGATCTTCACAATATGCTTTTGAATTACAATGTAGAGACTGAGTGTATGTGTATTCGTAACTGAATGTGCTGATTACATAGAGCCTCTAGATATTTATAAGAGATACATTTAATGCACTTTTGTCCGTTGACGACATGATCCGACCGTTACGACGACATGTCCGACCGTTACGACGACATCAATATCGTCATTATTGCATCATCAATTCTGGCCAGCCCTTTGAGTAACCTATGTCATAATTACAATAACTACTCTAATTATATACATAAAACTGCCCAGATTTAATTAGCTAGCATTAATCCCAATGA
The DNA here is from genome assembly GCA_945859915.1 of Cuscuta epithymum. Taxonomy (NCBI): domain Eukaryota; kingdom Viridiplantae; phylum Streptophyta; class Magnoliopsida; order Solanales; family Convolvulaceae; genus Cuscuta; species Cuscuta epithymum. The sequence continues at coordinate 1,533,540 of CAMAPF010001140.1, forward strand.
ATGCGTCATTGATTGCCACGGTCAACCATTTTTGAATGTAGTCAAGGCCGCCCAACTCGTGTACCAACACCTGTTATTATACTTCTAAAGTTATTTAATCTCGTGTATAACGCATAGGTAAAAATGTGGAATGACCTATCGTGAAATAAACTTCATAACTAGATCTTTATGCCAAAAATTCAAATCAAAAGAAAAGTTTAACAAAGTAAATCTCTAGAGATGCCAAATGTTTTAAACTCGAACGGTATTCAGTAATCTAGTTAAGTTGTGGTTATAGCTGTTACTCTTCCACAGTTCCACTTATCAACTTTCCGCCAAAGTAAAATTCGAATATGTTTTCTTTATAAAAAAAATCGAATATGTTAAAAATCATTAACAACCTCTACCGATGTGCCACGTCATTCACAACATTCATGTGCGTCAAGTTTTTCTCTTTGTTTTCTCTAAAACCAAATACGAAGTCAAAATAAATGAATAAAAATTCCGTGCAAATTTAAATTCAAATAAAAAGGGGAGAAATATAAGTAATCCTGCTGTGTAATAATCTGCCAAAAATAAAAGAGTCACTGCACCCACTCCCCACCTTGTCCCCTCTCTTCAATTTCTCTCTATACCTAATTGCTGTTTCTCTCTCCAGAAAGGGAAGAAGACAAACCAACGCATTTCGCTTCTCTTCACTCCGGACATGCCGGAACTCGCGACCGTACACTGACTCCGGCGGACATATATATAAAGGGATCGGAATCAACTAGATGAGGTGTAAGAAACATCAGTCGGACCTGAGCAGCGGCGTCGGCGTTTGCGCGTCTTGTCTCCGGGAGAAGCTCTTCGCCGTGATACTAGCTCAGGCTCAAGCCGAAGCCCGCATTCAGCACCGTGGATTTCAGGAAGAGGGGCGCAAGTCCGACGCCAATCAGCCGCCGCCGGCTTTGTTGTTTCCCCGCTCTGTTTCGCCCTATATTTCTCGCCATAAATCTGACATCTCGAATTGGAATCAAAACCGCCAAGCTAGCCACCGCAGCTGGGCTGATCAGAGATTCTTCAGCACTCCTCAAGTCGGAGCCCAAGGGAAAGTAATCGCCGGGGGGGATTACGGTAAGAAGAAGAAGAAGAAGAGTTACGGGTTCTCTCTGTTTAACAATCTGTTCGGATCTAAACCGGGGAAGCCCGATTCGTACTCGGATCCCACGTTCCCCAATTCGGATCCGGGGGTCTCGAATTCGGAACCCCCGCGTGCCAGTACGTCGTCGTCGTCTTGGTTTTCGGCAATTTTCTCGGGTCGTCGGAAGAAGCAAAATCAGGCGTTTTCGGTAAATGAGGACGCCTCCGTCGGGCGGCGGCGGGTGAACTGTCAGAATAGAGATCGCGGATTGTCCCCCGTGAGGTGCTCCGACGACGAGGAAGACCAACATTGCCGCGGGGGATCCAGCGGGTACTCTTCGGAGTCTTCGCAGGGGTGGAAGCAGACACCAAGGCGGACCCCGGCGTCTTCATCAAACCGGAGAGCAGGCGGAAGATGCAACCGCAACCGGAACGCCTCCGGGATGACGTTTTGCCTGAGTCCGTTGGTGAGAGCCAGCCCTAACCTGCAGTGGAACCAAAAGGGAATGGCGCCGGAGATGGTGTACTCCGGCGAAATTAGATTATCCTCCAAAGCGAGTTTGCCCGGTGCGACGTCGTTGTGCAAGAGCAGATCGAGGAAACTTGCGGATTTCGGAAGGTTCAACTGCCACCATTAATTGGACATTGATGAATACAGTTAGCGGCCAAACGTTGACATTTGACCGCATCGGCGATTGCGACATTCTGCATAGATGAGAAAACTGTAATGGTTGGTTTTTACCCTCGCCTACTTTATATGTGTAGTAGAAGTATAGTATTCCGTAGGTGGGTTCATAATTTTTTTTTTTTTTTTTGCGATTTTAATATTTTCATACCACACATAAACAAAGTGCTGTTGTTGGTTTACATGTTAATGGTCATTACTCCGTATTAGGTACACAAAGAAAAACAAATACTCAGCGTCATTCCCGTGTTTTTGGCTTTTAGCTGTACCCCTGAAATACCATTCTTCTAATGCGCGTGCGTCCCAATTAAGTTTATGGTACTCCCGTTCTCATTTTAGTTTGGGAGAAAGTCCAAAAATGATACTATGATTTTTAATGAATCTCATATAGGACACTGAGGTTTAAAGTGAATCAAAAAATACAAATTAAAATCTTCTCCTTTACTTTTAACCACCCTTTTACTCTCCCGTTAAAGGCCCATTTCCCCCATTCCGCCTAACAACACTGTGCATAAAAGTCCAGCTCCAATCCCCCTAACTCTTCACCATCAAGCTCTGCAGCCATACTGAAGTCATCCTCCATTGATTCAATCCAGTGTGGAACGAATTTTGAGACGGCCTATTCAGGATGGAAAGAAAAAGAATTTTTAGGTTGTGTATATACAAACTGCCGTTTACTTGCCATTTACAATGTGGCCCTTCTCCACGAAGCCATACAATTTGGCTTTCAACCAAGTCGCATGAAAGCTTTGCCATTTACCTGCCATGATAGCCCAACTCAGAGAGCAATGGAGTTGAACCATGGCTAGCCCGTTGGACACGGTGTTGGAGCTCACTAAATTGGCTCAGGACAGGGAGATCGACTCCTTGGTGTACGCCCTGTAGATATCCTCCACTCTCAACGCCGCCGGCGTCCCCATTCCCTCCACCGGCTTCGCCACCATTCTCGTCTCTCACATTTGCTGGTCCAATAACGTTCCTAGAGCTTGGAAGTATCTCGAGAAATCCATGACTATCTGGGTTGTCCCTCCCCTCTTCGCCTTAGCTCTGCTCTCTATCAAGTCTTCATGTCTTCTTACTTAGAGTTGCAAATTGGGGGTTCTGAGCTTAAACGCAGGGAAACGAAAAGGGCATTTTAGTCTAGGGGAAACGGCAGTGGAATGGGAGAGTTAGAGGGTGGTTAAAAGTAGGGAAAACGGAAACTAATAATCCAACCTTTTAGCGGTCTTCTTTTAATAGTCCGACCTTTGCGTTATTCATGAATAATCCAACCTTTGCACCTCATCTTCATTCATTGGTCCCTGATCGGTAGATGACCTGCTATTCCGAGTTATTTTCTTATCTTTGCAAACTATTATACCATAAATTCTACCTTTCACAAAGATAATATTTTACAAATATAAGAAAATAACTCGGAATAGCATGTCATCAACCGGTCAAGGACCAGTGAATGAAGATGAGGTGCAAAAGTTGAATTATTCATGAATAACGAAAAGGTGGGACTATTAAAAGAAGACCGCTAAAAGGTTGGATTATTAGTTTACATTTTCCCTTAAAAGTAAAGTGAAAAGGTTTAATTTGTGTTTTTTGGTCCACTTTAAACCCAGTGTCCTATCCGAGATTCATTAGAAACCATAGTGTCATTTTTGGTCCTTATCCCTTTTGGTTTTTCCAAAAGTTTGACCCCCCAACTCCAAGGGTCTCATACGTCCCGGCCGACAGAGCATGTTAGATGTTGTAAATAACGATGACTCAACTAATCCTAATGGTGGTTGGTATTATACCGTGCACATCACAGACCCAATCCACCATATAGGAGTTGTGACCTTCACATGATCGCTGTCGGTTTCGATTCTTGGTCATTTGTTCAACTTTCCAACCATTTTACCAGTTAAGCTACCCGTGCGGGTTCCGGTTTCAATATAGTATTTTACTACTCCGTAATGTCCATATAATATAATGTTCCAGTGTTCCATAGAACAATAAAAACGTCGGACAAAAACTTAACGTATTAAGTTCAATGCGCACTTATGGCAATCGCAGAGCAAATCAGTATATCATATGTTGATCGCCATTACTCAAATTTAGGGTGTTAATTAATCAACTAGTCGAGCTTGAGTTCAGATTAAATCGAATCGTGGTTGGTGAAAAAAAAAACGAGTTCTACTCATACGGAAATATACTACATACATAACTTCACTAGAGTTCGAGTTTTGATCAGAGTTTCATCTTTTCTAGAAGTGATACTCCGTATGTTTTTCATAAACAATTTGATTTGTTATCACGTTTACACAAACATGTTTTACTGTAAATAAATTTTTAAACATCCAACCAATGTTCTAAAATTCTTGCCTAGTTGTCTCATGAAGTCTCTCTTTTCCGCATATGATTTATTCAAACTTAAGATAAACTAAGTTTGATTAATGCTGCTTAACATTGTCTAACATATTCAGTGACATGTGAGTTTCTAGTGTATTTTTAGCAGAAGATATTTATGTATATTTATTATCTATAGATCCGATCCCGATTCAACTATGGATACAGTGTAGTGCTCATATCTATCCATTCAAAAAAATCAATATTAACTAGAGATATTACTCGAAATAGAACTAAAAAGGTTTGAAAATTCCAAAATAGGACTGTCATGTTTTTTATTCCCAAAATAGGACTAATTATTGTCATGTTTTGGCAGTTCCAGACTTCAAACATGACAGTACTTTCCAAACTTGACAGTAATTACTCATATTTTGGGAATTTAAAACATGTCAGTTCTATTTTGGAATTATCAAACTGTTTTAGTCATATCGAGTATCTTACGAGCTTTTCGTGTCAAGTTTGTATAAAACTTCACTAAATTTGGTTGTGGTTCGAGTTAAGATTGAATCGCGTTGAGCTACCTAGCATCTAGGCTCGAGTAAAAACTGAATAAATCTCATGTAACTTGCAAAATGACTTGCTCTATTAGCACCCTAGCTAATCAAATTCCCTTTTGCTTTTCACCTCTCTTTTGAAAATAATCACACATTACAAGATCAAAGATAATACAATTTCTTTTCGAGGATTTTTGTTGTCCTCTTTTAATATTGAAATTTTAGTTACACTATACACTCTTATATTACACCCTTGTACAAGTAAGATATAATGTATAGAGAATTCTTTTATCTCCTATTGTGAGGTAACTGACTAACTTCCCTCCCAACTGACCGGATTTTTTGTTACAAGTTAAACTAAATAAATAAATTGACATACATCCGCACAATTCCACTTTCTGATTTAATGGGATAAGGGTCAATTTGGTCCTCGAAATTGCAAAAAAGGGGTCAAATAAGTCCTTGTATAGAAAATTCTGTCCGGACGTGCCATTTGAGGTGGCTCCCGGTGGAATTTTTTGATGAATTTTTTTGAGCATCTTATTCATTAAGTCTAGTTTACTCATACCAAATTTCAAATAAAAATTCAATCGGGAAGACATTCAAATGAATTCTTGAAGATAACTGTGCCGTTAAAAGCGCAGTTATCTTCAAGAATTCATTTGAATGTCTCTCCGATTGAATTGTTAGCTGAAATTTGGTATGAATAAACTAGACTTAATGAATAAGATGCTAAAAAAATTTCATCAAAAAATTCTATCGGGAGCCACCTCAAATGGCACGTCCGGACAGAATCTTCTATATAAGGACTTATTTGACCCCTTTTTTGCAACTTCGAGAACCAAACTAACCCTTTACTCCTGATTTAATATAGATTGGAATTCTTAACACATGAAGGTGTGATGTCCCAATATAGGCAAAGAAGTTCGTACAATAAAGCGATCTGAGTTGCTTTAGCTAGGATCTGAAGCTCATTAAGGGGCTGTTTACTTGGGACTTAATGGATTTCATGGACTTAATGACTTAACCATTAATTCGTTAAGTCGTGTTTACTTGGAACTTAATAAAACAGGTGACTTATTCGCTCAGACAAGGTGTGACTTATTCGTTCAGCTGAAAATATACACTCCTCTGGCTTCAGACACGGAACAGGCCCCTGTTTCCCTATTTTAACCCTAGGCAATAATTTCTTTTATCATCCTTGGAACATCGGGTTCTTCTTTGACGGACGATAGAGAGCAAGGTCGCTACTCTTCTTCTTGAGTAGACAATTTCATCACTGCAGGATCTACATCTTCACTACCGATTTATCTAGATAACTTCTGGAATTGTTTATTTTTTAAATTTCATACTTTTTATATGGATATACAATTGCCTTAATATATGCTCTGCTCCTTCAATTTTGAACCAGGAGCAAACTCTCAAAGTAATCCACTTGCTGACTTGCATACTTGGCTGAATTTAATTGGAGGACAAACCATAGAATAAGTAGATCTTCATTTTTACACTTTCGTGAATTGAAAGCTGAAATTAGGCTTTTGAAATCGGGTTTTATTTCAAAAACTAAGTTGAGCATGAAACGTTGTTTCCAGACAATGGTTTCAATTTTATGGATTTTTGTTTTTTGCTGGGTTTTCAAAGATGCCTCGACGGTGTCATTTCAGGGTGTTGTTCTTGCTGCTTCAGATTGAAAATCATAGAGTAAAACACCTCGGCTGTGAAGTGAATTTTTATTTCACAGTTTTGTTTAAAAAACAGATCTTTGATTTTATGACTTATTTAATTATTTTCTAGTATATAAATTTTCTGGTGAAAAAACTCTTTTATTTAAGTAATTCATTGTATTATTATTTTCCGGTATATAAATTTTATTTTTCAGAACGAGGAAAGTAAACAGACAATATACATTCAGAACTTGTTATGGACAGGAGGGTTATTTGGTCATTTGACATGATTCACATTTCTCATTCAGCACACTTAGTAAACAGTTTGTTATCTCAGTGTAACATAATCCAGACAGACAACTTAATGCAGACAGATGTCTTAATCAATTCAGGACTTAATGAAGAAAAAAGTAAACAGCCCCTAAATTTAATTGAGGAGCGTTGATAAGTGGGACTTTGAGCGGATTTATTGCAAATGCTACTACGTACTACGTATTTATTTGTGTAAACAGGGTTGAATGATGTGGCAATGGTTACTTCACTTGTAGATGCTCAGACTTTTCCCAATCCAAGCATGGATGGCGATTCAAAAATACGTGATTGCTACCGTAGCCATAAATACATGAGATGTGATATTTGATTGATTATTTAGGTCATTATTTTATCATTTATATTTAAATTATTCAATTGCAATACTTTAAATTATTTATATTATAAATTTTGCCTTCAGAATAATTTGTTGGAATTTATGGAGAGTGAGTACTACGTTACGACACAAGTGATTAGTTAGATAACAAGTACTACAACCATCTCATTTTATGCGCCAGTTTGATACAATTATTAATAAAGTAGTTTTTTTACTCCAGGGGCGTCTAGAGTAAAAAAAACAGTGATTGAAAAGGTAAAAATTGTAGTTGAGATTTGAGTATAACAAAGTGAAATATTATGGACCACATATTTTTTTTCCAAAAAAGAAAATGTGACACTTATTTTGGGACAACCCAAAAAAGAAAATAAGACAAGTAAAACGGGACAGAGAAAGTATTATATTCAGACATAAACTTTGAACGGTTGATGGTTGTACAAAATCCGGCCATATCCACACTAATGCTTTTATTTTTTTGAAAACCAAATAACGTAATCATTAGCCATCAAAACAAAGCATGTTCACAATACAATCCGGTGGAGTTCCCACCACAGACAATCAGACTCCGAACCGGCCTGCTATGCCAAGGCATGAGCAACTCGATTCGCTGATCGCTTCACATAGTAGACATTTAAACTAGCAAAAGTAGTTATCATATGTCTAATCTCAGCAAAAATACTATCCTCGTAAGAAATACCATCGTAAGATGCAATCCCCTGGACCACTGAGAGTGCATCAGATTCGACAATCACATTTGACCAGCCTACTTGGCACGCCCAAATCACCGCCTCACGAATCGCTAAAGCCTCCGTTGTACTGTGACGTGCACTTTGTCGTTATGTGTGTCAAAATAAATAAATCAATACAACAATTATACGTAGTATAATGAAGTAAGGTTCGTATCCACAGGGAAATGAATATTTAACTTTTATGTAACTAGTAACAAGGGGGTTTTAGAGTGTTGAAGAACTTAAAAGTATTTAAACACGAAGTTGAATGACTTATGTGATTTAATTAATAAGAGATGAAGGCTTGGCTTTGCTTTTATCCACTTAATAAAATGTTCGTTGATCCCGGTTATATCATTAACTATCTTCCTCTCGAATACTCAATTGAGGAGTATATCCAGTTCGTCGAGGGTAGTTGTTAATAACGAGACGCGTTCATTAATAAAACTTACTACCGAGTCAATATAGAACACACGCCGTATATTACACCGAAAGTAGCAATAAAATTAAGATGAAAACGATTGAGATTGATAACCTCAACACAAGCGGTCTATTGGTTTAATCAATATAATTAATTCCCCTTAGGTTATTAACCATGAGACGCATGCATTAATAACCCAAGTTTACTACCGTGAAAGGACCGAACGATTAACAAGCGTATCCGTCGATCGATTCTAGTAATAATTAATATATGAAACAAAACTAGTTGATCCTTTAAGTAATGCTCAAAATATTAATATGAAATAGGAATAGAAATTAATTAATATTCAAGAAAGAAGATTAAATAAAGTAACTCACAACTTACAATTCATTAAGCTTCAAAGTAACAAAACCAAGATGGAAGAGTTTAGCTCCTCATTTGGAGACTAAACATACTACAAAATATAAAGAAAATACTTGTCTAAACTGAGCTTAGAGGTATATGTGAATTGGTGATTTTATTGGGAAGGAAAGGGGCGTATTTATAGGCTTTTGGGAGCAGTAGGGTTTGATACCCGACCGGGTATCTTAGGAAATTGCCCAGAAAGTCACTTTTCTGGGCATACCCGATCGGGTATGTGACAAATCATCACGAAAATTCGCTCCCACGATCATTTGTTCCCGGATTTGATTTGGACAATCGAATCAATCAAATACCCGACCGGGTAAATGAGTATTTTTTTCAAATCGAAACCTTTCTTGCCGCCTTGCACTTTCCTTGATCTTGTAAGGTCCAATCTTGATCCCTTGGATGATCTTTGACCTGTTTAGCTCAGAATAATCCTAATCTAAACAAATTACAAATTAAAATGAAAATAAAGTATTACACCAAAAGTGTGTAATTTCCACAACTAGAACTAATAAAAACTAGTTAAAAATACAAACATACGATCGGGAATTACACGAATATCAACTCTTCCACACTTAGCTTCTTTACTCGTCCTCGAGTAAAGTCAAATGTTTAACAGTTCCAAGTTCTCAAAAGTTCAACAATCAACAAGAAAAAGCAAAAGACCACCAAGGATAAAACATGAGTTTTACATTGAGTGTTTAGCTCAAAGAACAATATCTTCTTGGGTTTCATGGCCTTCTATGATCATCTCTTTTCTTCTCCTCTTTTCACGTTCAAGATATTAAATGTTGTCCTGTAAAAACAAATATATATCTCACATCTCTCATTTTGCCTAGGAGTCTTTTCAGGTTTTCATCCTAGTATCTCTTTTTATTTTTCCATCCTTTCCACTCACTCATTTTTTATAAGTCCCTTTTGCTTAGATTGCCCATTTTTGGGTTTTCAATCTAACTAGCATTTATTTTGTGAAGAAAATAATGCCAGTTACAAGGTATCAAACTTAAGTACGTACCAATGAGTGACTCCCCCTCACCTAGCTTGAAGCACTGTCCCTAGTGCTCGTCTCCATTATAACCGGGCTGAAACAGACATCCTCGTAGCCTTGAATTAGCCCCCTAGCAGTTGACATTTCTCCCATATCTCTCTTTGGTGCCATGGATTGTTGTTTTGGAGCTTGGAATTCGGACTTTTGGGGTATTGGGCAGGGTTTCGGGTTTTTTGTAAAGAGGGGGAGATATGAGGATTTTTGGGTATTGGCTTGTAGAGGGGAGAAACGAGAGTGTTTTGGTGGTAGTATGAGGGCATTTGGTTGAGTGTTGATGGAGATATTGAAGAAAGAAGCTTTGGGAATGGAGGTTGGGGGAGAGAAGTTGAGAAAATTTGGGTTTCGGGAAGAAGTGGCTGATTTGGGGGTTTGATTCGGGTATAAAGCTCGTCTACCCGACCGGGTACCCCGACATACCCGATCGGGTATGCGTGTATTTGCTCTTGTTCCTGAGACCTACCCAATCGAGTAGGGCTGATGCTCGATCGGGCTTTTTGCGCCGTAGGAATTCTCAATAAAACCTTTTAATATACCCGACCGGGCCAATGGTATACCTGATCGGGTATTACGCCGTTTTTTAATGCTCCAGGGGTTGTGTACCTGGTACAGTATTTGGTGTACTCGATCGGGTAATTTGCGACGAAGTAATTCAAACGGTTTTTGTGAAATATACCCGACCGGGTGGGAGTAGATACCCGATCGGGTACCATGCCTGGAGCATTATTTTTCCATTTTTTTGCTTGGACCCGACCGGGTAGGTGAGTATACCCGATCGGGTGTTTTTCCAATCACTCAAAACCTGAATTCTTTTCTCTCCTTTTTTCTCAAAGATGACATTCAAAGTAAAAGGAATCAAAAAAGCAAGAGTGGAAACCTACGTACCTTTGCTTGGGTTGCCTCCCAAGAAGCGCCTTAGTTAACGTCGCGGCACGACGTTATTTTTTATTTTATTTTCAATTTTATGTGGGATCATAAACATCCTTTTTTTTTATTTTCACAGGCCTTGTTTGGCCGAGTTTCATTTTTCTTCTTTGACCTTTTCCAGTAAGGCCAAATTTTCGTTCTCATCACCACCTCAACCGCAGGTGGTTTTAGTTCGTATTTCCACGATTCCATTCCAACCAAAGATGACTCCTCACGCTCAATTTTCTCTTCTTCTTGAAAAATTGGGATTTTTTCAGATTCCTTGTAAAAATTCGGTTCTTGTGGTTCAAAAACATTTAAGGAACAAAGAGATTGGTCTTTAATTTGTTCTTTCGTAGAGTCAAAGATGTTGAACTCTACTTTTTGGTCATCGAACTCTAAAGTTAATGAACCACTAGACACATCAATTTTTGTTTTTGCGGTCTTCAAGAAGGGTCTACCCAAAAGGATGGGTGTTGTTTGGTCATCATTCCCCATTTCAAGGACATAGAGATCAACAGGGAAAACCATATTTTCTACTCCTACTAGCACATCTTCTATTACACCCTTCGGTTAAGTACTAGAACGATCCGCTAGTCGAATCACTACACCAGTTTGATGTAGTGGGCCAAGTTGTAGGGATTTATACACGGAGTAGGGAATGACATTTATGGATGCCCCTAAATCCAACAAGGCCTTAGAAAATGTGGTGTTTCCTATCTTGAAAGGAATAGTGAACATGCCTGGGTCGCTACATTTTTCGGGGAGTTTCTTTTGAAAAATAGCCGAGACACGTTCATTAATCTTAACCTCTTGTTTCCTCTTCAATTCATATTTTCTTTTTGTTTTGCACAATTCTTTTAGAAATTTAGCAAAAAGGGGAACACTTTTTATTAAGTTAAGGAGCGGAATGTTTACCTCACACTTGGCGAAAGTCTCAAAGATGTCAGCATCTTTCTCCAGCTTCCTTGTCTCCCTCAGCGCCTCAGGGGACAGGGCTACTGGTTCATATGATGAAAGTGGAGGGAGTTTTGCCTTTGTGATCTCCTCCTCTGATTTAGCTTCCTCTTCATGATCAGTCTCCTCAACCTCTTGATCTTTCTTCTCTATCTCCTTCAATGTTGTCCCACTTCTCAACATGATTGCATTCACAGTTGTCTCGGGTTTTGCTCCGTTTGAGATGGGAGTTTACCCGAGTCCTTCGCTTCAAGTCGGCTCACGACATTTGAAATTTGGCTAACTTGAGTTTCTAAATTTTTAATGCTTGACTTTGTCTCATGTTGAAATTGTATCATGATTTGTTGAAATAGTCCCATGTTTTGTTGCATGGTAACCATTTTGAGATCAAAGTTCAGATCATGTCATCAGTTGATATATTAGGTTGAGAATTTGAGTCTTGGGTGTTGAAATATGGTTGTTGAGAAGATGGGTTGGCTTGTTGAGGGTTCCCATATCTTAAATTTGGATGATCCCTCAATCCCGGATTATAAGAATTTGAGAAAGGATCGACCTTCTTTGATGATGTCCTTGGAAGCCCATGGCATTGACTTGTTCTTCTTGGAGTGATGGACACGAATCAGTGGGGTGTCAGGTTGATGTGCAAATGCCACAAGCTTTTACCTCCTGAGTTTTTGGCTTAAGAAGGAGCTTTTTACCAAGGAAGTCAAGCCGGCAACTTGACTTTCTAGAGTGGTTGTGCCGGATTCTGCAGCTAGAACTCTTCGGGTTGATGATTTGCGGATGAATTGTCGTGAGTTATCGGCCAATTCCAAGATCAAGCTTGTTGCTTGTGAGGGAGTTTTGTTCACAATTCCGCCTCCACAAACGGCATTGAACATTCTTCTATCATCATCAACAAGACCATCATAAAAGTATAGTATGAGGTCTTGTTCTGTGTAACCATGGTATGGGAAACTAGCACACAATTTTTTGAATCGCTCTCAATATTCATACAATGATTCATCATCCTTTTGTTCAATGTTGCTTATTTGCTTCTTGAGAGATGATGAGATGGAAACGGGATAGTACCTTTCAAGGAAACACTTTTTCATTTGTGCCCATGTGTTGATGCTTCCCGAAGGAAGATACAAAAGCCAATCCTTCGCAGTGTCCTTGAGAGAAAATGGAAAAGCTCGTAGTTTGATCTGCTCCTCCGTGACACCATTTGGGCACATGCTTGTGCAAATGATGTGGAATTCCGACAAGTGTTTGTTCGGATCTTCCCCTTTTAGGCCATGGAAAGATGGCAATAGATGAATGAGCCCAAATTTTAGCTCAAATGTATTACCTTCATCAAGAGTGGCGAAGGTAATACACAATGGTTGTTGATTTAGATTTGGAGCGGTGAGCTCCCTTAAGATCCTTGTCTCGAGAGCCATGTGGAATGACTCTTCGGATTCGCTAGAGCTAGAGCTAGTGTTTGAGGATTCCTCCGAGGGTGTGTGCGGAAATAAATTTCTCAACCTCTCAAAGGCTTGTTCTATTCCGGGGTTTGTTTGGTAAGTAAGTTCGTTTATAGAACGGGTTTTTACCATATACTCATCTAAGCTCAGAAATAGAAAAAGTAAGAACTCTTTATATTTTGTTTATTTTTTTTATTTTTCTTGGATTAAAAGAAAAAGAAAAATTATTGTCTTTCCCCGGCAACGGCGCCAACTTTGACGGGCACTTTGTCGTGATGTGCGTCAAAATAAATAAATCAATACAACAATTATACGTAGTATAATGAAGTAAGGTTCGTATCCACAGGGAAAAGAATATTTATCTTTTATGTAACTAGTAACAAGAGGGGTTTTAGATTGTTGAAGAACTTAAAAGTATTTAAACACCAAGTTGAATGACTTATATGATTTAATTAATAAGAGATGAAGACGTGGCTTTGCTTTTATCCACTTAATAAAATGTTCGTCAATCCCGGTTATATCTTTAACTATCTTCCTCTCGAATACTCAATCGAGGAGTATATCCAGTTCATCTAGGGTAGTTATTAATAACGAGACGCGTTCATTAATAAAACTTACTACCGAGTCAATATAGAACACGTGCCGTATATTACCTCGAAAGTAGCAATAAAATTAAGATGGAAACGATTGAGATTGATAACCTCAACACAAGCGGTTTATTGGTTAAATCAATATAATTAATTCCCCTTAGGTTATTAACCATGAGACGCATGCATTAATAACCCAAATTTACTACCGTGAAAGGACCGAACGATTAACAAGCGTATTCGTCGATCGATTCTAGTAATAATTAATATATGAAACAAAACTAGTTGATCCTTTAAGTAATGCTCAAAATATTAATATGAAATAGGAATATAAATTAATTAATATTCAAGAAAGAAGATTAAAGAAAGTAACTCACAACTTACAATTGATTAAGCTTCAAAGTAGCAAAACCAAGATGGAAGAGTTTAGCTCCTCATTTGGAAACTAAACATACTCGAAAATATAAAGAAAATACTTGTCTAAACTGAGCTTAGAGGTATATGTGAATTGGTGATTTTATTGGCAAGGAAAGGGGTGTATTTATAGGCTTTTGGGAGCTGCAGGGTCTGATACCTGACCGGGTATATAGGATACCCGACCGGGTATCTTAGGAAATTGCTCAGAAAGTCACTTTTTTGGGCATACCCGATCGGGTATGCCGACATACCCGATTGGGTATGTGACAAATCTTCATGAAAATTCACTCCCACGATCATTTGTTCCCGCATTTGATTTGGACAATCGAATCAATCAAATACCCGATCGGGTATAGGCAATACCCGATCGGGTATAGGCAATACCCGACCGAGTACATGAGTATTTTTTCCAAATCAAAATCTTTCTTGCCTACTTGCCCTTTCCTTGATCTTTTAAGGTCCAATCTTGATCCCTTGGATGATCTTTGACCCGTTTAGCTCAGAATAATCCTAATTAATCTAAACAAATTACAAATTAAAATGAAAATAAAGTATTACACCAAAAGTGTGTAATTTCCACAACTAGAACTAATAAAAACTAGTTAAAAATACAAATATACAATTGGAAATTACATGAATATCATGCTGGCCGAAAATCTTCCTCGTTCTCGAATTCTTCTGCCTGCTATAAACGAGCATTTATAATCCCTTGCTACCAGTCCAAGCCCCCTCCATTCTTCTCGCATGTGGACTCCCGCATCCACGTTTATCTTTATATCTCCCGCCACTGGAGGTTGCCATTTACCCGAATTCCCTTCATCTTTTTGACTTGCTGCCCCACCAGAGTCCTCTTTCTTCCCGCTGCACTGCTGGAGCCGAGCCTCGTGTCACCCAGAAAGCATGGCTTCACCTCGAGCCACCACTCCCCTCCAATTGGAATTGATATTCTTCCACGTTTTGTCGTTTATTGATTTCCACAAGCTCCATCAAATCAACACAAACTCCTCGAATTCTTCCTTGGAGCATTTATGGCTGACCCAGTCAGCCCACTCCACAAAAGTCGCAGCCCTGGTTTGAGTAAAAATTTTATTTTGACTCCGCCACACATCCTTAGCTAGCATACAATACCGAAACACATGCAGTGTGCTCTCCCTGTCTTGTCCGCACGTATTGCAAACCGGCCGCACCGGGACACGTCGTTGGAGCAGCCGCTCCTTAGACGGCAAACAGTCCGTGCAAACCTGCCAGAAAAAAGTATTCATTTAGGTGGTAAATTCAATTACCAAACACGGGTCCAATCCGGCTTGGTATCCACGTGTATTGCAAGCTATCTGTAGCAACTACGGACCGAGTATTTTCCATTCTTCTCATCCGCCCAAATCACCTCGTCCGTCCCTCGATATCCTTTTAAAAGAATGCTCGAGATCAGATAGCGTCGCAATCCTCCTCATTTAAGATGTCTTGTAAAACATCCCAATCCCAAGTACTCCCATCTTCGTTCATTAAAGAATATACCGTAATGTCTTCGAGCTCAGGAATCATTTCATTCGCCGTACGCCCCCGTTAGCAAAAGGGATCCATTTATCCTTCCAAACCCGAATACGAGAGCCATCACCCACTCGGTAAACCAACCCCTCCCGTACCGCAGGTATAGCTGCGGCTATACTACGCCATATGGGAGAGGGATTACTCCCTACACACACCTCCAGGACCTCTCCTCTAGGGAAATACCTTGGTCGTAAAATTCTACTAACAAGAGAATTCGGCTGTTTAAGAAGCACCAAACCTGTTTCCCCAACATAGAGATATTAAATTCCTGTAGTCTCCGAAAACCCTTCCCCCCGAAGCCCTTTGGTGTACACAGATCAGACCACTTTCGCCACCTTATGCCTTTTCCTTTAAAAGCATGACCTTTCCACCAGAGAGCATTCATGGCACGTTCCACCTCCCCACATAGCTCATTCAACAATAAAAATACATTCATGGCACGTTCCACCTCCCCACGTGGCATGGCCTGAATAACCGTTTTAAGAAGGACTTCCCTTCCTGCTCTGGATAAAAATCTGTTGTTCCAAATCTGAATCCTCTGATTAACCTTCTCTTTTATATAACCAAAGATCTCCTTTTTATTACGCCCCACCATAGACGGGAGCACAAGATATTTACCACCTCCTTTATCCTCTGGCACCCCCAAAATATCACTCAAATAATCCTTGTCATCCCATGCAACATTGGCGCTGAACCAGACACTGGATTTATCATAATTAACCACCTGACCTGACGCTCTGGAGTATTGGGCTAGCATATCTTTAATAAAAAAGCAATCAACCTCATTTGCCCTGACAAAAAGAAAACTGTCATCTGCAAAGAGTAAATGAGTTAAGGTCGGCGCTACCTTGGCTATACGAATACCCTGCTATTGTCGATCAGCTTCCCCCTACGAATAAGCAAACTCAACCCTTCGACAATCAAGATAAATAAATAGGGGGACAGAGGATCCCCCTATCTAATTCCCCGTGTAGGGATAATAGGGCCGACAAACTCATCATTTACCAGAACACTATATCGAACCGTGGTCACACACTGTATTATCAAATTGATCCATCTTACATTAAAACCCAGCCAATACAAAATATTTTCCAGAAAATTCCATTCCACCCTGTCATATGCTTTGCTCATATCAAGCTTCAGTGCCACATATCCGTCTTTGCCTTGCGTTTTCCTTTTTAAAAAAAGTTGCACCTCAAAAGCTAAAATAATATTGTCAACAATCGACCTCCCGGGGACAAAAGCACTCCGATTCTCAGCAATAATCGGATCAAGCAGTGTCTTCATACGATTAGCAAGCAATTTAGCAAAAATCTTATAAGCCACATTACAGAATGCTATCGGTCGCCAGTCCCCAATAAATTGAGGTTTATCCTTTTTGGGGATAAGAATAATAGTAGTATCATTGCACCCCTCTGGCAACTGACTAGACCGAATAATGCTAATACAAAAATCAACTACCGCCGGCCCCACCACATTCCAAAAGGATTGAAAAAAACCTGGATTTAGATCATCTGGCCCTGGCGCTTTATCGGGATGCATACTAAAAGCCACATCCTTGACTTCCTCCACCGTCACTTCCCGCGATAAAAGAAAGTTTTGCTCGTCTGTTATTGTGCTGCAAAAACCACCCATATCCTGCAAAGGAATAACCTCGCCTTGTGTAAATATCTTTTCAAAATAATTGCCCACTAAATTCCGCAAGGCCCCTTGCTCAGAAATCCATTCACCTGAAGCAGACTGTAGCCCCCTCATAATGTTTCTCCTCCTTCGCTGCTTTACAGAATTATGAAATTTTTGTGTGTTAATATCTCCTTGTTGAAGCCAGTACTCTTTTGCCCTCTGTCTCCAAAAATCATTCTGCTTCTCTAGTAACAGTAAATAATGCTCCTTTGTTTTTGCAAACATTGCCAGGCTAGCCACATCTGACTTGTCCCGCAATTCCTCCATCTTTCTTTTACAGCCCTCAATGCGTCGCTGAAAACCCCGGTGTAAACTTCTCCCCCATTTATCGAGCTCCTCTCCACAAAAGCGGAGTCTTTCGTACAATGGTTGAACCTCACAACAACCCCAAGCCCTCTCAACAATGCTTCAACACTCTTTCTCTCTCAACCATAGGTTTTCAAATTTGAAGCTCCTCCTCCGCTTTAACTCGTGCTTCGAGAACTTTACGTATATCGGCAAGTGGCCCATGCATCATCGAACATATTAATCCCCATCCTTCCGAGACCAAAATACGGTCAAGCTTCTCCTCAATCCTTGCAAGCGTGTCTCTTCCTCTCTCCCAAGTAAACTGATAGCCATCAAAAGGAAAGTTTATTAAGCCACTACCCCAAACCGCATCGCGGAATCCCTCAATCATCCACGGAGGTTTAGAGCATCCGCCTCTCTTTTCATGTGCATGCATAATGTCGTTAAAATCCCCCACAACCAACCATGGGAGATTACTGCAATTCGCTAATCCGTTTAGGAGCTTCCAAGAATCCCTACGACGGTCACTCTCCGGGCAGCAATAGAACCCGGTAAGTCTCCATGTTGTTTGAAGTGACCCGCCTGCAATTTGCACATCAATATGATTCCGTGATGAGCTTTCAATTGTAATAGCGTGATCTTCCTTCCCGAGCAGCGCCAGACCCCCACTCCGCCCCACGCAATCCACCGCGAAAACATGATGAAAACCCAAAGTTCTACAAATGCTCTTCATTTTCGGTGAGTCAGTCAGCGTCTCCATGAGAAAGACAATAGATGAATGGTGAGTCGAGACAATATCCCCCAAGACTTGTATTGTGGCCAAATTCCCGAGCCCCCGACAATTCCAGCTCACGCAACCCATGTTTAGGCAACAAAGAACAACAGCCGACCAGGCTGTAACACCGGCGAGGACAAAACTTCCCCACAAATGAGGGAGACAAAAACCTCCGAGAAGAAAACCTCGCGACCAAAACAACCTTCGAACCAGGAAAGTCAAAATCACAGGCCTTCACTCAAACGTCTGACGACGAGAAACCTGCTCTCCAAAGACGAACTCATACGTACCTGACGGCTCCGCCCCATGCAGCAGCGCTAGGTTTTTTTTTTTCAACTTCCAAGTGTTAATAGTTACACTAATGCTTTCATATATTCTCTCCCTATTTAAAAGCTCATTACAATAGGTTTGGACACATTAATTGAAGGTGAAATAGTAGAAATAATAAATAATGTAAAAAAGTGTGAGAGCGAGTGAAAAATACGAAAGAGAAGATAAAAAAGATTGAATATTTTTAAGAGAAAAATTTATGAAAAAGAGAAGATGCAACAAACTTTTAAATTCATCCTAGAAAAAGTGTAGTAAACTTTAAAATAAGGAAAAAGTATGATAACCGACCATCCCAGCCTAATTGGTTGCGAAGTTACCCTTCCAGAGGAGAGGTCAGAGGTCTCGTGTTCGAATCTCACTCGGACCAGTGGAACTATGCTCCCCCAAAAACCCTTCAAGTGGTAGGGCCAAACCAATGTTGAGTTTTTTGTGTAAGAGGCCGTGAAATCGGTGGAGCTAGTCACTATAAAATGTTTTGGGGATGGTGGGTGTAGTCCAATGGATGACCATCCACCCCCAAGTCTCTCTTTTGTGAGAGGCCTTGCTCCCAATGATAGCCCCGACACTTGAATTATCAAAAAAGGAAAAAGTATGATAATTGTATATTTGTATTAATTGTATATATGGGAATATGGGATGGAAGTTTCGTATAATGATTGTATAGAAGGTTCTGGGCATATCATATCGGGAGACCTAGCTAGCTAATCCCTGAATGGTTCTCAAGATGGGTAGGAACTAAGAAGAAGATCACCCATCATTAATTAGCTCCTTAAAACGGCTAAGAGCATTAATATTATTACTCCGCGTGGAAGGAGTCAACTATTAATTACGTAGTACTATTATTGCAATAAAGGAGAGCTTAATTAACATCACATAATTGTGTACCACCAAGCAGCTGAATAAATACACTGCGGTCCTACTTAATTACGGAGTATTATTATTATCCGCCATCCGGGATGGATTTAAGGAGGGGCGCGCGGGGCGACCGCCCCCTTGGACTTCCAAAATTTTATAGTATATATGTAATATTTTAGGATTTTTTACGAGAATATTACGAAAATAAAACTTATTTACATAAATATGACTATTCATTACTACAACGTGGTGCTGTGGTAACTAAAGTTCAAAACTTGAACATGAATTACTATGATTTCATTACTACTCTAGTAATGAATCATATTTTTGTAAACCATCTTCATTTTGATCATATTTATGTAATTATATATTTCAATATTTTAACAAAAATTTCAAACGTTAATTAGATATATTTGTGTTCGCCCCCTTAACTTTTAGTGTTCAAAATTAATATACAACTTTGATTTACACAATGTAATACTTAATTAGAGATTTAAAAGAAGAAATATCTAAAATAATTTACATAACTTAAACAAATGAACAATAGAACAACTCATTATTTAAGGACTTGGGATACTCATTAGTCATTATATAAAAATTTCTAGTTTTGTAATGTTTAATTATCTTTATTAGATAATTAGTACTCAATTTTGTAAAAATAATATCAAACAAAATTTAATACAAAACACATTAGTTGAACGATTTTTAGATCATGTGAAGTGAATTCAAAATTTAAATATGTGTTGACATTAAATTATACAATGCATTTACTTCTTATTACTTTCTAAAAACAATTTATTGAATATATAATAAACTTTCACTTATTTTATCAGCAATATAATATTATTCTAAAAATAATAATCTCATACATACTATTGTCATATTAAGAAAACTTCTCGGAACTCACAAACAACCTCCTTGCTAGACAAAAAAATACAATTCCAAAACCAATTATTTATTCTGATAAGATTCATGTGCTTAAACAACGCAAGAGTTATTCAAAAATTATTTGTTGATGTGTAACTTTTAAACTCTTTACCTTCAAATAATTTGATAAAATTTTATATATTTTTTTGGGGAAAAGGGGCAAAAGACCCCTGAAATTGTCATGAATGGGCATCCATGCCCTTAAAGTTTTCTTTTGGCCAAAAAGCTTTATAATTCACCAAAGAGGGGCAACCAACCCCTTTCTTTTGACGGTAACTCAGCTCATGAAACAGCAACTCTTATAGTTGTTCTTATAGTTGTTCTTTTGATGTTCGAAAATACTACGCATATATTTTTATTTTATTTGAGTTATATGGAGTACAAAATAAAAATAAAAATAAAAGGATTAAAAATACAAGAGAACCATAGAACGAAGCTACTAAGTACCATCTGCGTTCTTTAACAAACCTAACATGTGAAATTTTACACTATTTACATGCTATACGTTGATTACGTTTTACTACGTATTTACTAATGTATTAATAATTCATTTTAACAAAAATATATTTTTAAATTTGTTTCATCCTAAAATTTTAAAATATGAACTTTTAAATTTGTTTAGTAAAAGAGAATCAAATACATTAATAGTCAAAGTTGTGCATTGACAAACGTGATAAATTGACCGTTGTATTTCTTTAATAACAAATAGTGTGAAGTAATGATTGTACAAAAAGGTATTAGTAATTCGAAAAAAAATGTTATTGTTTCATAAAATAAAGTTATTGGGGGTGTTTGGTAAATGGTGTTTTGGTCGAAAAATAGCAATTTGACCACTTTTAGCGTTTTCAATAAGTGATAAAGTTGTTTGGTAAATAGCGGTTTGATACTAGCGTTTTTGGACGAAAACGCTGAAAATAAGAGAGTTTTGGCTTGACGTTTTGAAAATGGCGTTTTCTACAAATTTTATGCCTAAACAGCTAAATTACCAAACATCTTCTAATAACCCGCCAATTTATTCCGCTAGTCAAACCCACTGACTCAATCCGCTATTATAAACCCGCTAACATAACCCGCTATCCGTTGACCGCTAACCGCTAAATGCCAAACACGCCCATTAGCAATTAGAAAAGAATTGCTTTGTACTATGATTAGAGCTGAGCTCGTTTGGTAACACAGAAATTGACTTATTCGGTTGAATGTATTAAAATCTATCAAATTCTACTAAAGTGACTCAATTAATTAAGTTTATTGAATTACAAAGAAATTAAATTTAAAATGTATTTGATGAATTATAAAATTTTCACATTTTCTCATGAAACAATTTTTAAAATTTTCACATTAGAAAATTTTCACATTTTCTCATGAAACAATTTTTAAAAATTTCTAGCCTACTTTAGAAACAATTTTTAAAATTTTCACATTTTCTCATGTGAACTTAAATTATATATTTGTTTTAATGTTGTTAAAAGGAACCATGTATCTATTCAAGAATTTGTAAATGTGGTGGTACAGTTTATGCTTATCAGGTTTAAGAAATATTGCACCTATTTGATACTAGCTTAGTAATCAACCCTTAAACATGGCCCACGTACCTCCAATATTTTATTTCACTAGTATGGAAATTATTTGCTACTGTTTTTTATTTGTTGTTACTACTGTTTTTAAATTTATACTTTCTTTAGCAAAAATTGGAGGGGCTACACTGTCATACTAAAATTGGAGGGATTCAAGGTTGATTTAGATATATTGATCTCATAAGCAGCGGTGCACTGGCCGTATAGCCATGATCGATCATGACTGCTTGTGGCAAGACATGATAATTGCGAGTCCAGAGTATTCATCTACATCAGGTTCTCGGTGTTCTCGTGTTGTCTGATTTTGGGTTTCATTCTTTTCATTGGCTTCTTTTACGGGTGTACTTGCCCGGCGTTTTGGTCCGGTGTTCTGTGGCCGAGGTGTCTTCTTCGTTCATTCTTTGAACGGCTGTTTCTGGTACTGTGGGTTACGTCATTGTTTGGTTACTTTCATTGTTTTGCTTCGTGAGTTTGTTTGCTGCAAGTGAGCTTGTTGTGGCTTGAGTTACTGCAGGCCGTAACTTGGTGGTTGTTTTTATGCTTCTGTGGAGTTTTATTTCGTCAACATGGATATGTTAGTTGATCGCCATGGTCATCTACAATTGGAGAAGGAAGATGACAAACTGGTGGATATATTGCTGCTAGATGAGAGCGGGAGGGAAGAGCTGGATGGGGGATTATCCGAGTGGTCTCTAGTCGGTACTGTTTTTATAGAGAAGAGAGTCAATTTTCTGTCGTTTAGGGACACAATGGCTTCTGTTTGGAGACCGGGCAGAGGTGTCTCAATCAAAGAAATATGCGATAAGAGGTATATTTTCTCTTTTTATCATGAAATTGATATGAAGCGTGTCATAGAGTATGGTCCATGGTTGTATGATCACAATCTTGTGGTGTTGTGTGAGCTCAAGCTAGATGATGTGCCTTTGAAAGTTCCTCTATTTTTTTTTTTGGATTTTTGGGTCCAAGTGCATTACTTGGCTGTAGGTCACTTGAATCTTGGATGTTTCATTAAACTTGACAAAAATCAAGTTGAGGGACGTTGGAGAGCCTACTTGAGGATTCAGGTCCGTTTGAATATTAGCAAACCGCTCAAGAAAAATTTAAAGGTTCAAAAAATGAATGAGGATTGTCTATGAGTAGATATGAGATATGAGAAACTTCCAAAGTTCTGTTTTGCTTGTGGCTTTATTGGTCATGGAAACAAATTTTGTCCCCAAACTCTAGGACTACCAAATTCGGAACACATAAGAGAATATGGGCCGTGGATGAGGGCTAGTAGTGGGCGTACTAGTAGAGGGGGAGGTAGCAAGTGGCTTGTTGATGAGAAAGCAATTAAGCAGGGATTTGGCACTATCGTGGGAATGGAGATGTCTACATCGGCTATGGAGACATGGGTTCTAGTTCTGTTTTTTTTGCAGGTGAGATGAAGAATCCACGGAGCCCAGATAAAAGAGTAAAGGCTGCTGAACAAAAACGCCGTCGGGTGGAGGTGGAATCATCATCTGCATGCACATTGATGGAGATTGAAACCTGTTGCAGAAAAACAGGGTTGGGGCAAGTCCTGGACAACAGGCTCGCCCGGCCAAGCCAAACAATGGGGACGAGGGGGCGCTGCACTCCAGCCTCGTTGGATGATCTGATGCTGATTTCGGGTTTTTTAGTTGAGAAACTTATTTACTCCTTTTGTTTTGCTTTATTTATTTCCCATGTTCTGGATGTTGTTTTTGTTTTAGTTGTGCTGCGTTTTTCCAGCAAAAAAACTTGTGAAACTAAAACAGGGGATGAAGAGTCGTGTCTGCAAGTCATAGGCCCAGGTAAGCCCAAAGCGGGATTAGCGAATTATATGGCTTCTACGGAGGTGATTAATTCAGAGTTTGGTCCTTGGGCGGACGGTAGACGGAGACTTGTTATCACTTTGTAACTTGTTTTGGTTTGGTCCGTTTGGTTTGTTTGGTTATAATAAGTTAAGCTAGTTTCGTTAAAAAAAGATATATTGATCTCATACTATAATACTCTCTCTGTACCCCCTTACTTTGTCTCGTTTTACTTCTTTCTTTTGTCCCATTAAATTTGTTTGCTATCATATTTGATACTCCCTCCGTCCCTAAAAGGATTGCCAAGTTTGACCGGCACGTAGAATAATAAAGTAAAAATTGTGTGGTATAAATTTGTGTAGAGGAGGGAGAAATAACAATAGCCACAAATTGATTGATTAAAAGGGAAAGTGGCAAAGTTTTTGGGACAACCAAAAAAGGAAAGTTGGCAAAGTTATAAGGGACAGAGGGAGTAATATTTAGGTGGTTACAATTCATTTTTACTTTATTTATACTTTACCAATTCAATACTAGCTACACAAATACACTTTTTTTAAAAATCGCACTACACCCTCTTTTCCCAATCTTAGTGGGACAAATGTAGTAAATATTTTGGTACAAGCTTAGTTGCGGAGTTAAAACCATGAATGAACACATGTTTGTTTGTTGTTTTCAACTTGAAGAGTTGAATGATGCATTTTATACATTCATTTGTAATTATGATTGTTTCTTAGTATTATTTTAAATGTTACTCGTATATGATTTATTGCAAAGGTACGTAGTAGAGCAAAAATAATAACCCGGTAATAGATTTGAAGGCGCATTAAAGCGCAGCTAAACCTCCTATGAAGCTAAATATGGATCACAATAAGATGTTGAAAAGCGTGTCACTTTTAGCGACAAAGCTATACCGACGCCAAGAATTAGTGTTGTAAGAAGGTCTAGCGACACAAGCAAAGCCAACACTTTTACAAGTACCGATAAAAATACTTTCGACGCTTTTTAGTACCTCTACAAATCGGTATATAGCATCATATGTAATAGCTCGTTTTCCTACTAGTTTTTTTGTTGGCAAAACTAGTGCTAGTAGTTAGAGAGCCCGTTTGGTAACACCAAAAGTTGGCTGAATTGGCTGATTCTGCTGAAATTTATGACGTTCTGGCTGAAGTGGCTGTATTGGCTGATTCTGCTGATTAATGAAAAAATTATATTTAAAATATTTGTTATTAATAAATTAAATAAAAAATTATATGAAAAATAGCTAAAATGATCCTCTACAGTAACTGCAGCCAATACAGCCAAAAAAGTAACTTCATTCTTACTTTTTCTGCTTATTACAAAATTCAGCGCGCAAAATCAAAAGTTACGTGTTTGATGAAATAATTGGCTGATAAGCCTGATAAGCCGAAAAAATGGGTCACCAAACGGACTCAGAATGTTGTGTTTGCTTTATTTGATAGTTGGGTACCAAAATATCTCATTATTATTAATTAATTGGGGTATCATTCATGCTATTATACTCCTTAATTATAATCACCCAAGTATTGCTAAAAATTCTATATTTGTATCCCTTTCATTTCTATTCATAACAAACTGTTGAAGTTCTACATCACAAAATTGTAATGTAATAAAGTGCTATATTAAGAGATGAACTACTTCTATTATCATGTTGATCTTTTAGGATGGAACCCCGGATTTTAACATGGTATCAGAGCCAAATCGATCCATAGCAGTGGTGTAGGCTCCATATAAAAATATGACGATGATTATAAAAAATGAGAATGACGATTCAATGAAAAAAATTAATGACGGCACGATCCAGACGAAGTTTCTGCTCGTAAGGAAGGGTGTTGAAGTCTCACACCGGAAAATTGTGAAACTAAAGTGCTATATTAAGATCTGCGCTCCCCCTCCTATCAGGTTGACCTTTTGGGATAGAATCTCGAGTCTTAACATGGTATGAGGGTCAAACTGATCCATAACCGTGGTGTAGGCCCCTTATGAAAAGTATGATGATGATTAATTAGAAAAATGACAATGACAAACTGATTAAAAAATGAATGACGACACGATCCAGACGAAATGCCTTATCACGAGGAGAGTTGAAGTCCCACACGGAAAATTGTAAAATAATAAAGTGCTACTCCCTCCGTCCCAAATTGTTTTGCAAAGTCAACATTTTTTGGTCAACCAATAATAAAAGTCAAACCTTCTTATTGATAACTAATTCAATTTTTAATAATTAAAATTTAAACTACATTGAAAATCTCTTCAAAGTTGTAAACTCCAAATTGGAATATAATTAAAAATTGACATCCCAATTAATCGAACAAAATGAATCTGTTTGACCAAGAAAAGTCAAAGTTGCAACTCAATTTGGGACGGAGGTAGTATATAGGGGTGGGTTCGGTTCTTTCGGTTCGGTTTTTACCTAAAACCAAATACGGAACCAAAGTTAAAGTTCGGTTCGGTTTCGGTTCGGTTTTACACTCCAAAACTCGGAACCACGGTTTGATTGGTTCGATTTGCTTCGGTTCGGTTCTTTCGGTTTTTTACCAAAAATTTGTCATTTGATTTAAAATTGATATAATAGTTGGAGGGATCAAACATATTACATAAAAAACACAAGCATACTAGAATAAATGAAGTAAAAATAAGAATAAAAAAACATGTCTTGAATTATATGAGTATGCATGAGAGATATAAGTGTATATATTCTTAGTTTACATTGTTTGTGACTAGATTGAAAAAAGTTCATGAATACATATATCATATGTGATATAGCTGAGATGAATATTTATTTGATTTATCAATGTAAAAAATGTAAGTTACATAAAAATATAATTTAATTACTACTAATAACCTCTAAAAACAATAATCATGCAACAAATTGCAACATGCATACATACATAAAAGACATAATCGATCAATATAGCTACATTATTATGGGCAAATGAATGAGTAAATGCATTTATCAACTAAACTAAACATAAACATTATTTCTATAGCACAAAAAATCAAAGACTATTGATGATATTAGGATTAATGATTAAAAATTAACAAATAAAATTTCATATTTTAATTAGTTCGGTTTGTTCGGTTCGGTTCGGTTTTGAAGGGTAAAAACCAAAACCGAACCAAACAACTACGGTTCGGTTCGGTTTTTTACATTCGGTTTCGGTTTTTAGCGGTTCGGTTTTATTTGGTCGCGGTTCGGTTTAATTTGATTCGGTTTTCGGTTTTCGATTTTCCGGACCCAGCCCTAGTAGTATATAGTACGGAGTATATTAAGACATATGTTACTTATATCATGTTGTTGTTGACCTTTTAGAATGGAATTCACGTCTAAACCAAAAAAAAATTAGGATGGCAAACCTCCTCCAAATTGACAAGGTGGACTTTTAAAACTCCAACGACCAGTACATAGGGGTGGAGACAGGGAGGGGCTCGAGGGGGCCTCGGCCCCTGCAAGATTTTTTTTTAAGTATATATTATTTATAAATACTTTTAATCTATAAGAATATGTTGATATTTTATACTTTGGCCCCTGCAATGTAAAAATTTTAATAATCGGCCCCCTTAACCTTAGATTTCTGGCTCCACCACTGCCAATACACTTGCGCCGGCCAAACCAAGTCTATTAATTTTCTCTCAATTACCACACCTTACAAGGGTAAGATAACACTTTCCTTGACATATTGTGGGACCCACACAGCCGCCAATTGAGTCACGATCTTTCGACCGATCAAGAAGAAAAAGAACCTGTTCTTCTATTTCCAGGATGAGAGACTCTTCCTCGATCACACTGTCCAGGAGAAAAGAGAACTTGTTCTACAATTCTCTCCCATGCATGATTGGGGCTGAGATTATATTCATTCGAGATGCTTCTTGATCTCAGGTATCCTCAATCTCGGTCAAAACTTGAAGATTACTGGCTAAGGCTCCATCTATGTTTGATCATGAGAAGTACGTACGCCATAGATGTGTTTTTGTTGATCAATAGTCTCAAAATCAGAGATAAAATCCGAGCCATGTTCATCAATCATCACGTACAACTCTTATTTGGTTTTTTGGTGAGAGTACAAAGTGTTTGAAAATCACACCGGGTAAACACTTACTGAAGCGCGGAGGGTATATTAACGTTTCATAAATTATCCCACGCAAATGGTTCCTTTTTCCTCCTTTTGATTAGTTGATTTACTATGCATGATAATAAAGTCGTGTTTGAAATTTGAACATTTTATATTAGAGAATGTGGTAAAGCAATAAGTGCATATTGTATTTACACGCATCATTATTCATTCGACTTTTTGCCTTAAATAAGACTAAATTGTTCTTGATATTCTTAAATGGAACTATGTATATTTTTATTCCTCAAATAGGACTAAATTACCCATTTATCCTTAATTTCTTCCTCTTTAATTTCCTGCGCACACCATTGAGAGTTGAGACATCTACTTCTTGAGCATCGTTCTTCTTTCTCCCCTGCGCACATACGTTCTTCTCCTTCACGAGCTCATCTTCTCTTCTTCTCTTTCGTACAACAACAACAAACCTAGAAGTCAGTCCCTAATAAGTCCACCTCCGCCCTCACCTGCTCATCTTCTCTCCTTCCCCATCGCCGCCGCCGCTATCGCGAAGTCCTCCGCCGCCGCCATCGTGAAATCCACCATCGCCGCTGTTGGAGATGCTATTCTTCTTCCCCACGCTCTATTTCTTCTTTGATTGCTACAAAATGCCAAGTTGCTATCTGAAAATGCCATCAAAATGGCATTCTTTGTCTTCAAAAATTTTGCTTTGTGCTTTGAAAATGCCAATTAGATGGCATTCTAATAAAAATCTTGGCATTCACGCCGGAAACGGCTAGATCTGCAACTGAGGAAGTCTGATTTGCAGCAGCAGATGACAGATAAGGTGCGACGGTGGCTGGATCTGCAGGGGCAGCGGCCGACGGCCGACGGAGGCTCGAGCCGGTCAGATCTCCGGCGATGCTCGCTAGATCTGCATTCATGGCGACCAGATCTGCATTCATGGCGGTCAGGTCTGCAACAAAGACCACTTTTTTAGGCGACGGCGATCTCCGGCGACCGGCGGCGGCAGACGGCGAACGGCGGTGGTCCAGTGTTCTGGTCGGCGGCGGGTTGACTTCCAAGCATCAAGGGCGCTTTTGTCCAATTATAGATTATAACTCCTATTTAGGAGAATTTTATACTTTAGTCCTATTTTAGCAATTAAAGATTGGTTTAGTCCTATTTAGGTAAATACCTCTTATTCATTTATGTTCACAGATAGTGTCGAGTGATATACTGATATGTTACGTTTCAAAGTTGCATATTGTTAGACATTTGAACTAAAGACCTGTTTGGATGCAGCTGGGTTGATATGCATTAGTAATGAAAATATTAGTAAATGTTAATGGAGACACGGAATGAAAGGTAAGTGTAAATGTAAAACATAAACTTACCTTGTTTGGGAAAGTTCAAACATGAAGTGTTAATAATGAAAATGTTTTCAATTAAATGACAATAATGTCCTTATCTAAATCCTAAAAGCAAAATAAATTGGAAGCTGTTGGATCGGCAACCGAGAGGGGAAAATTTAGGGATCAAAACTTGTCTATTTTCATTAACGAAGTAAAATATATATACATGTGTACAAGGAGCCCTTGGCCCATTTGATTTATAATTAAGGCTATAAAATATACAAATAAAATAAATAAGCCCATAACACCCCCCCTCAAGTTGGAGCATGGGGGTTGAGAATGCCCAACTTGTTTAGAAGAAACGAAAATTGTCGTTGTCCTAGAGCTTTAGTAAAAATATCAGCAAGCTGATCGCCAGTGGAAACATGACGGGTCATGAGCAAGCCATCCTGAATAGCATCCCGTACATAATGACAATCAACTTCTATGTGTTTGGTACGTTCATGGAACACGGGGTTCTGAGCAATATGGAGAGCAGAGCGACTATCACAAACCAAAGCCATAGGCCGAGAGTGCAAGAGCCCGAGAGACAACAAGAGTCCTTTGAGCCATTTGAGCTTGGCAGTGACCGCAGCCATAGACCTGTATTCTGCCTCCGTAGAAGAGCGAGACACCGTATGCTGTTTCTTGGTCTTCCAAGAGATAGGAGAGTTTCCAAGAAAAATCAACCAACCAGTAAGCGAGCGGCGAGTGAGAGGACAACTCGCCCAGTCCGAGTCGCACCAAGCCGTAAGATTCCTTGTCCGGGTGCACCTTTCAGGTAACGAACAACACGAAGAGCAGCGTGCCAGTGCTCCTGTCGCGGGGCCTGCATAAACTGAGATAAAATATGAACGGCATAAGCCAAATCTAGACGAGTAAAGGACAAATAGATAAGCCGTCCCACAAGCCAGCGATAGGACTCGGGTTCCGAGAGAAGATCTCCCGTAGCTAATGCCAAAGAATGATTTGGCTCCATGGGACAAGATGAGGGTTTAGCACCAAGTAGACCAGTCTCTGAGATAATATCTAAGGCATACTTCCGTTGGCAAAGAATTAAGCCTTCAACACTGCGTGCTACCTCAACACCAAGAAAATACTTGAGAGTTCCCAAGTCCTTCATGTGAAAACAATTGTGTAGATATTCCTTGAACCGGGAGAGAGAAAGAGAGTTGTTACCAGCAATAATAAGATCATCCACATAGATAAGAATGTGCATACGTATGGCACCGCGACAATAAGTGAATAAAGAATAATCAGATTTAGACTGAGAAAAACCATAATCCCGCAAGGACGAAGCAAGCTTGGCAAACCAACACCGTGGAGCCTGACGTAGCCCATAAAGAGATTTCTGCAGCTTACAAACTGAGGATGGCCGAGAAGAATAGAAACCGGGAGGAGGTTTCATGTAGACTTCCTCACCGAGATCACCGTGAAGGAAGGCATTATGCACATCCATCTGGTGAAGCTCCCAATTTTTAGCCGCAGCAACAGCTAAAAACATCCGCACGGTGACCATCTTAGTAACAGGAGCAAAAGTTTCTGTATAATCGATGCCTGCGCGTTGATGATTGCCAAGCACAACCAGCCGCGCCTTAAGTCGTTCCACCGTGCCATATGAGTTGTATTTGGTCTTATAAACCCATTTACAACCCAATGCCCGCTTGCCCTGAGGTAGCGGTACCATATCCCAAGTGTGATTATCTTCAAGCGCGCGTATTTCATTTTGCATGGCGGCACGCCATCCCGGATCGGTCATGGCCTCGTGGAAAGATCGGGGTTCTTGTCCTGCAAGTAGAGCTCCAAGAAACTTGCGATGACGATCAGAAAAATGTTCACAATTTATATAATGTGCTAAAGGATATGGCGTACCTGAGGAACTGAGAGAAGAAGATGGCGGTTGGGATGGACTGTATTTTCGGACATGATGAGTAACAAAATCACGAAGCAAAACAGATGTTCGTTTGTCACGTAATCCCCGTCCAAGAGCAGCTTCGTCAAAAATGATCACACCGCTATGATGTTCCACGGGCGGCGCCGGTGAGGACTGCTCGGAGAAAGGGAAAACGTCTTCGTGGAATGTGACATCCCGAGACACAAAAATGTCACCTGTGGTGTAGTCATACATTTTCCAACCCTTTTTCCCGGAAGCATATCCAACAAACACACAACGCCTACTACGTGAAGCAAATTTATCACCTCTGGATTTCAAGTTATATGCAAAAGCCAAACATCCAAAGACACGTAGGTGGGAGAAGTCCGGGATCTTACCGGTGAGTACTTGATAAGGTGTCTGTCCACCTAGCAAACCAGAGGGTGTTCGGTTGATGACGTAAACGGCCGTGAGGATACACTCTCCCCACAGACGGATAGGGACACTAGCTTGGAACATCAAGGCCCGAGCCACATTTAAAATGTGACGATGTTTGCGCTCAACGCGGCCATTCTGTTGAGGAGTGTCAACACACGAGGTTTGAAAATTAATCCCATGAGATTCAAAATAAGGTCCCATACACTTAAACTCGGTCCCATTATCACTGCGAACATTTTTCACAGTAACCTCAAATTGTTTTTCTACCATAGTAATAAAGGAAATAAAGAAACGAGTCACTTCCTTTTTATCACGCAACAAATACACCCACACAGCACGAGAAAAATCATCAACCAGAGTCAGAAAATAAATAGCATCACAAGTAGAAGGAGTTTTATAAGGTCCCCACAAATCACAATGTACTAGTTCCAGAATACGACTAGCTCTAAAATTACTGATAGGAAAGGAATCATGTGCTTGTTTGGCCTGCGGACACACCTCACAAGCTTTATATAATTTTTTCACATAAGTACTGCTAGTTATTTGAGGCAACAATTTCACCACCCGATCCGACGGATGACCCAGACGACGATGCCATAGCTCAAAATCTGACAGACCTGAGGTGCAAACAGCATGTAGTTCAGGAATCCCCCGAAAATAATACAGTCCATCCCTCCGTTCACCTGCTCCAATCAGGTTCCTCGAGCGTAGGTCCTGAATAGCACAAAATAAATTAGTGAAAGTAACAATACAATCAGACTTGTCAATCAACTGAGAGACAGAAATAAGGTGACAATTCAGTCCAGGCACGTAAGGAACACGATCAAGTACTAAATATTTATTGAGAAACACACGTCCCTCCACCTCGGCCGAAACTGTCCTTCCATCGGGCAAACCAACAGGGCATGAATTTATACGAGTACATTGAGTCAGACAAGACAAATTTCCCGTGACGTGGTGTGACGCCCGACATGCGGTCAGAAGAACTAGATTCAACGCTAATCAAATTCAACAGAGCCTGAACCTGTTCCCTGCTTAAGTCGTGCAAGGCACTCGCATCACCGTGGGAAGATACCCTACTGCCACTGCTCCCATTTGAACCACTGTTGTTGCCTGGCAATGGAGACGCGGCGTGCGCACGTGCCCCCCTC
Organism: Cuscuta epithymum; assembly: GCA_945859915.1. Classification (NCBI taxonomy): domain Eukaryota; kingdom Viridiplantae; phylum Streptophyta; class Magnoliopsida; order Solanales; family Convolvulaceae; genus Cuscuta; species Cuscuta epithymum. Next base: position 1,566,137 of record CAMAPF010001140.1, read on the forward strand.
CACGTCCAGCCGCAGCACCTTTGTTTCAGTTTCTCTCGTCCCACCATTCCGGGTATCCATGCAATTTGAAACAAGCTCCAACTTCGTGGCCCTTTTGTTTGCAGTGAGTGCACATGAGCTTGGATTTGTCCACCCGTTCCTGGCGTCCCTTCGTGAGAGCAAAGGCCTGAACATCAATGGCGGCCCACTGTTTACCGCGAGCTACTGTCCGTGAATTCTCCTCTTGGAGAAAGGCCTGATGAGCACGGTTTATGTCAGAGACAGGCGTTTGCGAAAGCAGATTACTTCGCACAGTCCCATAAACTTCGTCATCAATTCCGATCATAAACTGATGCAAGCATTCCTCTTCTCGATCTGCGGCAAACTTCCCGGCCACGTTACACGTACACCGGCCACACGTGCAAGCATGTAGTGGCTTCAGTCTATTAAATTCATCATAAAGACTCATCAATGCGGTGTAATACGCATCTACAGACATAGCCTTGGACTGTTTACACCCTGTTATAGAAGCGCGAAGCTGTTGCAATCTCGGTCCATTTGCAACACTAAAGCGCTTCTCCAAATAAACCCAAAGTGCGCGTGCCTCATCGTGGAAGGGTATTGATGCCGCCACGTTGGGTTCCATGCTCCGCAATAGCCAAGACACCACCATGGAATTCACTGTGTCCCAGTCAAGCAATTTCGCTCTGTCAGTCGGCTTTGTTTCGGTACCGTCCACGAACACGTATTTGCGACGCGCCTTCAAGGAAAGAGTGATAGCCCGAGACCAAGCCACATAATTGTCTCCTTTGAAAATTACATGTGTGATAACATTCCCGGGTTGATCGCCGGACCCAAGATAATAAGGTGAAGATGTATCCGCCATGGCAGGGGTCGAAGTCGAACACGCTGGTGCTGCTCCCCCACTGCCCTGGATGTTTCGTTCGTGCGCAGAAGCTCAAGACCCTCGATGCTCTGATACCATGTTGGATCGGCAACCGAGAGGGGAAAATTTAGGGATCAAAACTTGTCTATTTTCATTAACGAAGTAAAATATATATACATGTGTACAAGGAGCCCTTGGCCCATTTGATTTATAATTAAGGCTATAAAATATACAAATAAAATAAATAAGCCCATAACAGAAGCCTAGATCAAACCCATCCTTGCTCTCAATAATTGGATGCCAATGAGTGAACGACTACTCCAATTGAAGGAAGAAGAATAGCAAAAGCTCCAATTCCTTTCCAATTGAATAACCGCTATTTAGGAGTCGAAGAAGAAGATGCCACGTAAATTGATTGAAGAAGAAAATTAGCGGATCAAATTCTTCTCTATCCAGGTGATATTCTGGTTCACATACAAGGCTCTGGCAAATAATTTGACTCCCTGTGCATTGTGCAGTGATAGTGGATGTATTTGACCATGAAGTAAGCCTCTTGAGATACATCATGAACCCAACAATCCCAGCTGCTTCGACGAAGAAGACTTGAATGGGCAATGAAGGAGGTAGAACTACAGTATGAAAGGGAAAAGATTTGTCCAAACACTCCAAAACACTCCAATTTGAGATGTTAAAAAAATCACTTATCGAGGTGTTAGGGAGGGTTTCTCTAACACTTTTAAACACTTATACTCACACTTCAATTCCTTAATAAAAATTCTCCCAAACAAGTGTTAAGACCCACACCCTTCAACATTTCCATTACTAAGGCCATCAGAACCGGAGCATCTCTGCCCGAAGGCCATCAGAACTGGAGCAGTTCCGATGCGCGGTCATCAGAACCGGAGCACCTCTGCCCGAAGGCCATCAGAACCGGAGCACCTCTGGTCGTGGCCTTCTGCCCGGAGCAATACCTCTCAACACTCCATCCAAATAAACCGTAAAACTCTAATTGAGAACTCTCCCACAAGCCATTGAGTGAAAACCTTGATGACCTGTTTACTAACAGAGATATTTTCAATTTTATTTTTTATTTCCCATTCTTTAATTTTATATTTTCATTTTTCAATTTTTCTATCTCCATTTTCTGTTTTTATTTTCCAGTTTTTCCATTCTCAAATCTAAAAACATGTTCATATATTTTTTTCACCCGATTCTGTGTGGAAGACCGAAAGTACGGTCTCAGCTTGGAACAAAACCTAGTACAACCCAAGTAAGGTACCCGGCCTCGGGCATAAGAAAGTCGTGACCGAAATCGGCCTGTCCTAGTTTGTCCCAATGGCTAGACTGACTTATTCTTTTCCATTAAATTTTCTCTATTGGGTGGCAACTCAATGCCTCTTTTGAAACTCTTCACTTTAAGAAATGATTTAAAAAAACCGGAGACCGAACCGCCGGGTCATTGACGGGACCAGCACAGGACCGCCTGGTCATCGTCCGGATCGGATAGAGACCGCAGGGTCATCGATCGGACAGGACGTGGAGCGTCGGGTCATTGACCGGACCGGAACAGGACTGCTCGGTCGTCGATCGGACCAAACAAGGACTATCGAGTCGTCGATCGGATCAAATAGGGACGGCTGAGTCGTCGACCAGACGGAGACCGCTGGGTCATTGACTTGACCAAACATGGTCGGTTCGTTGATCAGATCAAACCACGACAGTCGGACCATTGACTAGACCGGATAGGTACTGCCGGGTCGTTGACTGGATCGGATCTACAGGGACCACGGGGTCATTGATCGGACTGAACATGGACCGCTGGGCCGTCGACCGGACTTGATAGAGACCGCCGGGTCGTTCATTGAACCGGACCCATGGGCGGATCTATGTAGGGGCTAGGGTGGGCTACAACCCACCTTTGGCCCATTTTTATTATTAGTATAGGTATAAGTTTAATGTCCAAATTACCCAAAAATAATGTTCTGCCCACTCCAAAATTAATGTTCAGCCCACCCCTAAACTAATGTCTAGCTCAGCCCAAGCCTACTACGTTACTAACATACTCGTACGCTTCAGACTTAAAGAGTCTTTGTGATTGCTTTTACTATGAAAAAGTGATTTTTTAAAGTGATTTTGGAGAAATTGTTTAATAGTAAAAGTTGATAGTGTTAAAAATGTTTCTGAAAAAGTAAAAGTTGGTAGTGTTGGAGAAAATAAGTTCTCTTTGTGCATAGAAAAAGTGAAAATTAGTTTAAAGCATCAATTCACATGCTTCCAGCTTTTAGCTTTTAATTGTTTAATTTAAGTATAGTTTGTCGATTGAAAACACTCATTTCAGGTTGGTTTGCAACTGCTTTGAAAAAAGCACTTCTCAGCTTTTGGCTTTAAAAAAGCACTTATTTTCCCAAACACTACAACTTTTATTTTTCTCGGCTTCCGCGTCAAAAGTGCTTTTACTTTTTCTATTACACAAAAAGTACTTATTTTACCAAACACTACCAACTTTTACTTTTCAAAATCACTTTTTTCTCAAACACTATCAACTTTTATTTAATCACTTCTCCTCATTTCATTAAAAAAAGCACTTTTTTAAAAGCAGAAGCTGTTGCAAACAGACCCTTCAGCTTTTTAAGTCAAAATCTTAAAAACACGTTTTTTTTCCTTTTTTGCTAACACTCCCTTATTCCACCTATGGCATCCCTACATGCGAACTGTGAAGCAGTACTAAGCGGAAGCAGGAAGGACTCAACTAAGTAGAGTGACAAAGTCACGAACACAGGTGCCCCGTGCCCAGTCGCGCCGCCACCCGCGCGCCGTCCAGGACCGTACGTCGGCCGTCGGCCGTCGGCCGTCGGCCATCACAGTCCCTCAGGAGTTCGACACTCTAGCCTATAGCTCGTTGCGGCTCTGCCTATCTATTCTCTCAGAGTCCAATTGACATCTTCTAGCCTAGTCTAGCTGACCAGCCGTTCACGAATACTCTTTTAATCTATTATTTCGTGGATTACTTTTTTTAGTTTTGTAATTCAATTTGATTATTAATTGATTTTTTTTGGTAGATAATAAAATAGTGTTTATTCATTATAAGATTAAAGATAATATGAAAGAATAGAGAATGATTTATTTATTGTTGGGAAAATGGAAACTAATAATCCCACCTTTTAGCGGTCTTCTTACAATAGTCCCACCTTTTCGTTATTTATGAATAATCCAACCTTTGTACCTCATCTTCATTCATTGGTCCCTGACCGGTTGATGTCCTGCTTTTTCAAGTTATTTTCCTATCTTTGCAAACCATTATACCATAAATCTCACCTTTCACAAAGATAATATTTTGCAAAAATAAGAAAATAACTTGAAATAGCAGGTCATTAACCGGTCAGGGACCAGTGAATGAAGATGGGGTGCAAAGGTTGGATTATTCTTGAATAACGAAAATGTGGGACTATTGTAAGAAGACTGCTAAAAGGTTGGATTATTAGTTTCCATTTTCCCTTTATTGTTTGGACATGTAAGAAAGAATTAAAAATCTCAATTTAATTTTGTAATCGGGAATACTTATTAGTTTTATGTACAACAATTGTTTTTACTTATAAGTTTTATAATTTTATAAAAGTATTTTGATTCATACTAGTAAATACTAGAATCTTTAATAATCATTAGGAAACGTATAAAACCACACTAAAAACGTTTAAATTTTAAGATACATATAATGTATTTCTATAATTTATAAGTTATCGATAGGCTCGAGTCCAGGTCAAACAAACATCACTATGCTCGAACTCGATTTGGATAATTATTCGAACTAAAAATATAGCTCACGTTCGAGTTCGGGGCTCGTTAAGTTTGGGCCGTTAAATTAAATTTGAAATCACGCTCAAACTCGAGTAGTTTGAAAAAAGCTTAATTTGATAACAACCTTAAACTAAACCTTTTGTGTGCATTAACAAAATATTTTACTGCTTAGCCCAACCCACCTCTCATTCCTGGATCCGCCTCTGATCGGACCGGAACTAACACCGGAGCGGGACCGAATCCATCAGACTTTTTTTATCTGTACAGACAAAACGTATTTTGATAAAATGTGTACACAAACAACGTGTGAAAGTATGTACACCAAAGAGTGTGTGCCAAGAGTATTTTTGAAGTGCAATAGCTCATACGGACATAGGGTAACGCTATCAGTCTATCACCTAGTAATTTGTGCATTACAGAAATATCCATTGAAAAACTACTCCATAGGGTTTGCAACGTACAACTTTGGATGAAGCATATCTATCAACTGGGCCGACTCACTGCACGTTAATTTGCTAGTGTGGACACATACATGATATGCACATTATATATGAACTAGTTTTCTTACGCGCGTTGCGCGATTGTGTAAATGCTCAATATCAAAATTTTATATGAAATACACTATTATAGGGCATGCTATTCAAATCTAACTCCACATAGCAGAAAATAAGCTCATTCATTTAAATAAATGGTAATATTAGTGTAAAATCTAATTTGATGCACATTAAAATTGCATATTCTAATATGATCCGGTTTGAGTATGATTTGAGCTTAATTCGAGGATTTTTTTTTCTAATTTGATGCACATTTATAAATCTAATACTGCGTATAAGTGTAATGAATGGTAATATAAGTGTAAACTCTTTTGACCTATTCGTACAACCGATGTTGTTCACATGTATAAATTGTTGACACATAACTTGTTACCTTCCATGTGAAAGGTTATGACCTGGGAAAAAAGGTCAAAACTAAAAGCAAAAAATGAGATAAAATAACATACCTTCTTAAGTTGTATTTATCCAAAAACCAAGTGTGGGAAACCAGAGAAATTACACACAGCTTGAGGCTATATTTATAAAAAAGAAAGGGTAAGAATCAGAGAGTAAAACTACTTATTCGAAGTATTGAAATTCATTCCATTTAAATAAATGGTAATTTAAGCAGTTCATACAGTCGAAATATAGGATGAAAATAGCTAGCCTTATGTTAATTTAGCCGACCACTCTCCTACTAACCATTTTTCAAACAAAAAAACACGCATGTTTTTTTTTCAAACAAAAAAACACGCATGTTATTCAGAGGCAAACGATCAACATTTAGTAACCATAATAGTAAAAAACTAAAAAAGAAGTATGTAAATGGAGAACAAAGTAGAGCAGAAGAAGATATCATCACGAGACCTAGAGTATCATGTAATAATTGTTTTTTAGAGTACATATTGTAAGAAAACTCTGAAACAATTAAAGTGTACACTCACTACTTGATAATTCATTGGAATTATGGCACACATGCTACTGGTATTTTCCTTTTTACATCGAGATAGGGAAGGAAGCACTCCCAATCATCAAGAATGCCAAAGACAAAAGATAGCCTAATTAGCTAAGGGATTAAGGATATGATACAATAATAACCATAAACACAAGAGAAATCAATACTCAAAATGCTTGATATTCACAAGATAAGTTGGATACTTGGATAACTTGTAGGCTAAGGCTTCTTGAACAGAGAAAGCAACGACCCCGGCACCCCACAAACTATATACATCTTCTGACATTAGAGTTCTTGCTGTTGGGCATAATACATAGAAACTTATATATTTATCAAATCTTATATACCCAACAACCTAAATTATATATCGGCCGTTTCTTCAACTGTATCATACCTTTCATTAGCGGTTATAAAGCAACAACAAGTGATTAAGTAATCACGGTTGTAAGCAAACAACTTCAAATAAAACAAAAATATCTAAAATAATAAATTAATAATATCATTAAAAATGTGAGACCAACAGTAGGAGTATCTAAAAGTAAGAGTATCTAATAACTCTTGAGTTTCCTTATCAACTCAATTCACCCTTTTTAGTCTTTTTTAAAAATCGCATACAGTATTTGCATTTAATTCTATTTTTAGCTTCAATGTCATTTCCATTGGTAGGTTTAGACTTGTTCTATTTGAAATCTGTTCGAACCATTGGACAAGCTCGTAATGGGCTGGTAGTGAGATTCAGGCAAGGCCCATATGTGACAATTAGAAGTTTAAACAGAGAGTTACAGGCCTGGAGCAAGATGTATGTGGTATCATTTTGAAGCTATTATAAAGACTAAATATATGCACGTGGATTACAAAAATGCATTTGATGTTTCTACAAATGATGCAAATGCTAGAGGCTTGTATGAAACTTAAAAGATTTGTATCCTTGAATTTTCTAGAAGTAAAAGAAAAACATGACATAAGTGGCTCATAAGAGCCTAATAGGGATAAAACCATAAGTTAAATGGTTTCCACTTTCCCGTCCACATGTGATAAATTTACCGTGCTCAAGTTGACTCCTCAAGGGGACATGTAATTTTACCTTATAACTATACCAAATGTCGATCTCTCAAAGTTGGGGATCACTTGAAGTATAATTATCTACGTCATCAAGAGATAATATTGTAAGAAGGCAGATTCATTTATCTACTTCCTCAAGAGGTAAATTTAACCTCCTTAAGGGTATATCTAATTTTACCATATAGTTTTACCTCACAACTAATTTTCAAAGTTGAGGATCACTAGAGGATATTTTATTAAGAGGTCCTCTAATTAACCACTTTAGGACATTATAGGGTGATCCTCTAATTTTATCAACTCTGTGTCTTTTAGGCTCTGTTTGCAACCACTTGTGCTTAAATAAAAGTACTTTTTGGGAAAAAGTGATTAGTAGTAAAAGTTGGTAGCGTTTGGTAAAATAAGTGCTTTTTGTGTAATAGAAACAGTAAAAAGTAGATTCTACACGAAAACCGAGGAAGTAAAAGTTGATAGTGTTTGGTAAAATAAATGCTTTTTTCTTTTAAAAAAAAAAGCCAAAATCACTTTTTTTAATTGATTGCAAACAAGCCCTTACTTGAGTTAAAAAGGATCACCAAAGTCCATTCGTTTTGATCCTAGTTCAATATATGTTGTTTCTTAGATTTTGTTTTCAAAAAAATACTTGTTAGAACTAATTGAGCAAGATTTTTTTATAATGTTAATGAAGATATCGAATGTCAACACATACCTTTTTCCATTAACTCCGAGCATACAACACTTAATATTAGCACATACTTTGAATAATATTTTCTTTGTAAAAACGAAAGAATAAAAGCAGGAAACAAAATTATTTTCCTTTAGAAAAACACGGTAAAAAAACAGATGGTATGAGAAAAGTGTTACCAAGAAACGGGTACTGAGCAGCAAAAGAGAACCTCTGCCACGAGATGAACACAGGTTTGTACGGAAATAGATGGGCGATTGATGGTCGAGCCTCTTCAATTGCCACAAATTGCGTTGCACATGAGATGAAAAAGAACTGAAGGTTGCAACTCGTTATCAATGCAAGCGTCATTATCATTAAAAAAACGAGTACCGCAACTTACACGATACAAAGAAGATGAAAGGGAACAAGGGAGGTGAGAAGAGTTGGCGATAATCTTCTCGCAGACGAAGTGGATTCTCAGCAGCTAATCTAATATTATGGTCAATTAAGTGGCACGCCGTGGAACAGAAAAGGAGAAGCTAGAGTGGATTGAGACATTGAGGTTTGAGTGAGACTGTTAGAGGTTTTGCGCTTTTACTAACGGGTACCGTGGATGGACGTTATTTGACAGAGCAAAACTGAAGAGAGAGTGCACTGAGTCAAGCTTATGGTACATGTTCACTAAGCTATGATGTTACACCAACAAATTTTCAATACCTAAAATATCCTTACCTTCATTGGGGCTTATAGTTTTTTTATTTTATATGATCTCTTTAATTAATTTCACCATAAAGGTGGCGTGGCCGGCGGTTCCATCATTCCTTGCGAACTCATTACACGTGTCATGCTTCTTTGTTTACCTTTGTGAACCCAAATAAAGATGTTGAGATTACTGATAATGTTTCTGCACTCTCTCTCCACTCGTGTCGGAAGCGGAGATTTTGTGTTTGGAGGCTTCTCACGATCGACATTCTAGCAAGCTACGCCGTGAATCTTTTCGATTCTGTAGGTTTTGCGTCATTTTGAATCTTTCCTTCCCAACAAATAATACTCCATAACATACACAACACCATGACTTTGAAACAAAAACATACAGTATTTCAAATGACCTCACCTGTCGCTCCTTCCAAATATTTCCAAATATGTATTTTCCGGACCAGTTAACTTGCAAAAATCATTTGACAACCTTCCCGATTGATTTTTTTTGCTAAAATTTGGTATGGATGAACTAGACTTATCTGGCCGAGGGGACCAACCGAGGGGTGCATCATTATTTGTTTTGTTTGTCTTATATGAGTGTGTGGGCCACGGGGTCTAGGACCATATACTTTATCACCAATATTTTTCAATCATGGTAGTAAAGACTTATATTTCACGATCGCGAAGAAAAACATAGTAGTCTGACGTGCACTTTGTCGTGATGTGCGTCAAAATAATAAATCAATACAACACTTATACATAGTATTAGCTTGGTAAGGTTCGTATCCACAGAGAAAGAAATACTTTTCTTTTCAAATAAATAGTAACAAGTAACAAAGGGGGGTTTTAGATTTTTTTTGATGAACTTAAATGGATTTAAACACTAAGATGAATGACTTATGTGGTTTAATAAATGATGAGAAGACTTTGCTTTGCTTTTATCCACTTAATGAAATGTTCGTCGATCCCGGTTATATCTTTAACTATCTTCCTCTCGAATACTCAATCGAGGAGTATATCCAATTCATCGAGGGTAGTTATTAATAACGAGGCGCGTTCATTAATAAAACATACTACCGAGTTAATATAGAACACGCACCATATATTAATCCGATAATAGCAATAAAATCAAGATGAAAATGATTGAGATTGATAACTTCAACACAAGCGGTTTATCGGTTTAATCAATATAATTAATTCCCCTTCGGTTATTAACCATGAGACGCATGCATTAACAACCCAAGTTTACTACCGTGAAAAGACCGAATTAATAACAAGCGTATTAATCGATCGATTCTAGGAATAATTAATACTGGTATATGAAACAAAACTAGTTGATCCTTTAAGTAATGCTCAAAATATTAATATGAAATAGGAATAGGAATTAATTAATATTCAAAAAAGAAGATTAAAGAGAATAACTCACAACTTACAATTCATTAAGCTTCAAAGTAGCAAAACCAAGATGGAAGGGTTTAGCTCCTCATTTGGAGACTAAACATACTAGAAAATATAAAGGAAATACTTGTCTAAATTGAGCTTAGAAGTATATGTGAATTGGTGATTTTAATGTGAAAGAAATGAGGTGTATTTATAGCAAAATGGAGGTGACAAGGTTTTGTACTCGATCCAGTATATGGGATACTGGACCGAGTATGAGAGGAAATTTCCAGGAAATTGTGAAAAATAGGCATACTCGACCGAGTATTGCCAATACTCGACCGAGTATGAGACAAGATTTTCATCAAATATTCAGCCACGTTCTTTTGCTCCCAAATTTGATTTTGACCAGCGTATCTGGCCAATACTCGACCGAGTATTGGCAATACTCAACCGAGTATTGAACTAATTTCAAAACCTTCATTTGATCTACTCCTTTTTGCACATTCTTTGGTCTTTAGGATCCATCATTTGATTCTTGGGATGATTTTGACCTGTCCTAAGCTCAAAATAATCCTAATCTAAATTTATTACAAATAATTAATGAAAATAAAGTATTACACCAAAAGTGTGTAATTTCCACAACCAGAACTAATAAAACTAGTAAAAAATTACAAACATACATAATAGGAAATTCACCCTATCATAGTCCGATTTTGGAATCCATAAATCTAATTACTCCTATTTAGGGTAATTCCCCTTGATACACACACGTACACACACATATGTATAATAGAGAGATCAAATACAAACCTTACTTAATTTAGAAACTCATCTTGGTGATCCGATGAGTTGATCAAAAGGCTATAAAGACACATTCTCATTTTTGTAATAAATTCCAAATTTTTTAGGGTGCAACTCTTTGAATATTAATATGAAACTAGTATTTTATGGCTGAATAATATGCAACACTTTGAACTTCAATATGCAATACAAATAACGTAAAGATGCATCATACAATGACCAATCAGAATGTTGCAGTTGAATTATTTAATTATAAATTAAAAATGATATAATGATTTGGACCAACCAAATGAATGACAGGTACAATACAACATTTTTTAAATGAGTACCGAAATTATCACCTTAAAATAAATGTAAACTACATTATATCTGTTTTAATGGCTTTCATATGTTACTAGAATGTTATGAGTTAGCACGTGTAAAAGGTTTTCTATACTCACAAAGTCTCCTTCACAGTGTCCAACAAATTATGGCCAACTCAGCAAAATGAAATTAAACACTACATGTATTGAAGTCCACAATAACCGCACATCGTCTATTGTTATGAGGTGGCCTAAGCAATCCGCATTAAAGATGCTCTTAGTGATATTAGGATGACATAGACAAACGGGACATAAGTTTAAAAGTATCATTAATTGAGAAATAAGTTTGAAAAGTAACCTCCTCCGGGAAAAACTCATTGTTTAAATCTTCGCACTGACCTATTGTCACGCCATTGTCATAGATTCGATCCATTACAAATTGAATATGTATATTTTTTAAAATGTCAATGTGATCGGTCTTGTCAGGGATAAAATCCATGACAAACTTTGTCAATGATATATTCCGCGACAAAAACTAGCAAGGTGCGTCTCTGGTGGCCGTATGTAAGGGATAATGTCTGTGTCAAATCCGTGACACACTTTTGTCACATATGTTTTACCGCGATAAACTTTTATCACGCCCGTAATATGAGTAAATTTTCTCCAAAATTAGTGTAGTATCCAGGGCATTCCCTAATGTTCAAAATTTAATGGACTGTGATGGAATTATTTTCAGAATTTGTTAATAACATTTTTTAAATTGAAAAAAAAAAATTATTTCCTAAAATTTTGTTGAGAAGTGAGTGGGTTTTTAAAAAATGATGGGCATATGATTTATTATTACTTTGGTTTTGGACTACTTATTAATATTTTCACTTTATGTACATATTAGATGAAAAACGTTCAACTAATATATAAAAGTACAATGACACAAAAATATTTATGTGTCTAGTATCATTAAAGAGTTTTAAAAGAAAACCTCTTTATTGAGCAACAATAGCTTACAATTATATTATTATAATCTCTCTTGAAGAATGATTTCATTGTCACCAATATTTGCTCTTTTCTAAAGCTGGTGGAGGTCTAGATCACGAAGGTTTTGAGGCGATAGTCAGGGAACACTCCACATATTTATTAGATATATAATCCTTTCGTCCCAATTTATATGATATTACGATGTTGGACTGACGATAAAACAAATTGATTCTTGTCAACACTCAAATTAGTTTTAGAAAATAAAATTTACATATTCAGAAACTACATTAAAACCGCTACAAAGCCTGCAAAAAACAATTCAAAGTTCATAAACTTTTGATATACTACGTATAAAGTAAAAGATTAATAGAGATTTATGTTGACCTAGTGAATAGTAGATGTATCTTACAAATTGGGACTGAGGAAGTAATATAATATTTACTTATACTATAGTCAAATAGTATAATTAAAGCCTTTATATTCAATAATTATAAGGGAAAAAACTATCTAATACAAAATCTTATTCAAATTATTTAAATTTATTCAAATATCTTTAAATTTCGTACATAATAACTACAACAACAACATTCAAGCCTTAATCTCAAAAGATTTTGGGGTCGGCTAACATGAATCGATCCATGATATCAATGTCAAGGAAAAGACAGGCAAGAAGAAATAAAAAAAAGGATAAAACGAATATGATAAAGATAAGTAAATATAATATAAGATAAGAATAACATAAGAATATAAGAAAGATAAAAGATTAAAAGATAAAAGAACACAAGAAAGGGAGAAGATAAACATAACATAAGAGCATAAAAACAATGAAGATAAATGATAAAAGAAAAGAAAAGAAAACAAAAGAAAAAGAGAAAGAAAAAGAAAAAAGATCAATCGTCCACACGAATGTGTGCCCTCCACTTTGCCCTCTCCAAAACCATACTCTCATCCAACCCAAGAAGACGCATATTAGTTCTTGTTCCTCTAATCCAAGTCTATTTGGGTCTTCCCCTCCCTCTCCTCTTTGTCTCGTCTCCCCACCCCTCAAGTCGTCTAATAGGTGCATCACTCGGTCTTCTACGCACATGCCCAAACTACCACAAACGAGACGTCTCTTGCATCTTATCTTCTATAGGTGCTACTCCCACCTTTTGCCTAATTATTTCATTCCTCAAGCGATCTTTTCTGGTATGTCCACACATCCAACGCAACATATGCATCTCTGTCACACTCATCTTTTGAATGTGACATTGTTTCACCGCTCAACACTCTATGTCATACATTAATGCAGGCCTAATTGCTGTTTGATAAAATTTACCTTTTAGTGTAGAGGTTTTGGTCTAGTCCCCCTCTTTTGTATCCTTTCTCATTTTAATAAAATCCGGTGGTTTGCCTACCAAGTTAAAAAAAACCTTTTAGACTAGTCGGCATTCCTCGATCGCATAGAAATCCTGATGCACTATTCCATTTCATCCATCCAACTCTAATTCCAATTCTATGGGATACATCTCCATCTAATCCACCATCCTTCTGAATTATGGAGCACAAGCAACAAAACATATCACACACCGGTATCTCCTTACCATCAAGAGTAATCCCACTGTTGCTACTACTTCTACCTCCACCAGACTTGCACTCCATATACTTAGTCTTGCTTCGACTTAGTTCGAAACCCTTGGTCTCCAAAGTTTGTCCCCATACTTCTAACTTTGTTTTAACACCCGATTGTATCTCATCAATCAATACAATATCGTCGGCAAACATCATGCATCACGGTATATCTTCTTGAATTGACATCGTAAGTTCATCCATGACTATAGCAAATAAGAAAGGACTCAGAGCCGATCCTTAATGCACTCCTATTGTAATAGGGAACTCTGCAGTCCTCCCTACACTAGTGCGGACACTCGTAGCAGAAGCCTCATACATATCCATGATAATACTGATATACTTATGTGTTATGCCTTTTCTAGTTAAGGTCCACCAAAGGACTTCTCGAGGTACCCTATCATATGCCTTTTCTAAGTCAATGAACACCAAATGCAGATCCTTTTTAGTGTCTCTATACTTCTCCACAACTTGTCTAAGAAGGTGAATGACCTTAGTTGTTGAGCGTCCAGGCATAAAGCCAAAGTTTCATAGTGTGACTCATAAGCTTAATCCCTCGAAAGTTGGCACATTCTTGTACATCATCCTTATTTTTAAACAAGGGAATGAGAGTACTCTTCCGCCAACTCATTGGAATTTTGTTGTTTCTCCAAATCATGTTGAAGAAACGAGTTAGCCACTCAATGTCTTTCTCTCCCAAACTTCTCCAAGCCTCGATCGGTATGCGATCTGGGCCCACTGCTTTCTTCCACCCCATCTTTCTCATAGCCTCTTTAACTTCAGTTATTTGGATCCTTCTCACGAAGTCCTGATTTATCATACACTCTGGTATAGTAAGATCATCAATACCTTGCACTTTATTCTTGTTGAACAGATATCAAAGTATGACCTCCACCTCTCCTTTATTTCCCCGTCCTCCATTAACTTTTTAGATATCTTGAGTTCTACGGTCCCGAAGACGAGCAAGTCTATAAATCTCATTTTCTCCTTCCTTGGAGTCCAATTTTCCATACAATTCCTTGTTCACTTTATCTCTTGCTTCCTTTACAGCTTCCTTTGCTCTTCTGCTAGTCTCCTTGTACTCCTCTATGTTCTTGTTGCTCCAACTTTTGCCCAATTTCTTATAGCTTTCCCTTTTAGTCCTTATTGCTTGTTTCACCTCATCATTCCACCAGGATGTATCCTTTTTTGGTGGTAGACATCCTTTAGATTCTCCAAGTATCTATTTCGCAACTTTGTTAATGGTGGACTCCATTGATAACCACACATCATCCACATGTGTGTCATTACCAATGGACCATATATCTTCCTCCAACATTTTCTGCGCAAAAGTTTGTTAGAGATTCCCCTCGAGCCCCCACCACTTTATCTTTGGCTCCTCTTGTACCTTAACTCGTCTTCTCCTTTTACCTTGAAAATCAAGCACAAGCATCCTATGTTAAGTGACAACACTCTCACCTGGGATAACCTTACAATCAGTGTAGCTAGTTCTCCAAGTCGTCCGTACTAAAAAGTAGTCAATTTGGGTACTATTAGCTCCACTTATATAGGTCACAGGGTGAGAGTCTATTTTCTTTAACCAAGTGTTCATCACAGCCATTGTGGAAAACTATTTCTAAAATTGTGTTTAATTTATGTTCAGAATTCCTTTTATATGGAATGGAAACAGTCTAAAAGGGAGGTGACTCCCCAAATAAAAAATTGATAACTCGCCTATTTTTTAAAGACGAGTCTTTTTTTATAATGAAAGTGGTTTATATTAAGATAACAGAACATAAACGGGGTACAAATCGATAAAACGCCTTCTATCTCCCGTCCGTCCTTGAACTAGACTTAGAATTCAACACCTTCATAGAAGCAATTAGATTCGTTGATCCTAAATGGGCTTAACTAAGCCAACGACAGGCAAACCAGACTTCTCATCGTTTGTCCTAAGTTCTAGAGTTTTTCTGCTAGGAAATAAAAGCACAACCAAAACAACATGCAGTTCGAACGAAAAACACCAACAAAATATAACGGAATTAAAACAAAGTTCACTCATCTTCTTCCAAACCCTAGACTCTTTCGCACTCCATAGCAGCGGCTCAGGAGGGGGATGAGCCTATGAAAACGTCTGCTCCATGCGGTCCACATCGCTCTCCTCATCGAGCACCAGTTTGT
Source organism: Cuscuta epithymum (assembly GCA_945859915.1). Lineage (NCBI taxonomy): Eukaryota > Viridiplantae > Streptophyta > Magnoliopsida > Solanales > Convolvulaceae > Cuscuta > Cuscuta epithymum. The sequence continues at coordinate 1,581,939 of CAMAPF010001140.1, forward strand.
CATCCTCAATCCTGATCTCCAACCCGTCGCAATGCCCGATCAACTTTTCCAATCTATTTTGCGCTCGGTCTACCTCATCCTCATCCAGCCCCGACCCGCCTACAACCGTCTTGTTCGCGATCTTCGCCATATAGGCGTTGCAGGTTGCACTGGATCTGCTTTGTCAACCTTTTATTGCGACCCACCGGCCATGGCCGTGTTCTTGATCTCCGCATAGAGACGTTGTGCGTCTACCGAAGAAGAAAAGCCGCACAAAGACGACGGAAGAAAACCTTAGTTTAGGGAAAGACCGCCATATAGGCGTTGCAGGTTGCACTGGATCTGCTTTGTCAACCTTTTATTGCGACCCACCGGCCATGGCCGTGTTCTTGATCTCCGCATAGAGCCGTTGTGCGTCTACTGAAGAAGAAAAGCCGCACAAAGACGACGGAAGAAAACCTTAGTTTAGGGAAAGACCGGTGCTCCTATAGAAGATGGAGAATGTTTTTTTTTTGCAACAAAGATGGAGAATGTTAGAAATTAATAAAATAGGATTTAGTGACTCCATAAAAGAATCGCCTAAATTAAATAAAGAATTTAGTGTTTTAGTGATTACGAAAATTCTGCCTCATATTGTGTCCATGTTTCTCATCTTAACAAACTCATCATCATCATCTATTTGAGAGATCATTGTTTTTACATAAATTAATGAATTTCACATAACGAATTCATATGATCGGAATTGTTTAAAACATGCATGAGTAGTAAACTAATGTTTAAAACAATGTGTCAAAATTATTGTGGGAATTACCCAAATGATCCACTTTTATTGATTGCATTTCGTTTATAGCCCACGTTATATTTTCTTTCATAACTAGACTTTCACCTTTTCACTTATGTCTTTTTTATTTCAAAAATAGCTTTACGCTTAAAACTGAAGCCAGATCCCTAATCAAATTAGATCGCAGAAGTCTGCGACGAAGCAGATGGATTTTGGTCGTTGCTATTTTCAGCTCCAGATTCACCGTTTCCAATTTGGAATTAGAAGATGGAGGAGGAAGATCGTTGTTCTGTGCCTCTCTGTCGTCCAACTCTTCTGAATTCATCTCGTTCTTCTCCACCATTCATCGATAGAAGTGCTTTCGCTGTCACTTACCAAAAACATCTTCTCAAGAACTTCTCCAGTAAGGTATCTCATTATTCGAGTGCAATTTTGTACACCCCACTAAGGAGGGTGAACATAACCCCCTTTGCTCTAAGGTTGCCATGTGCCATTTTATCCCATTTTTTCTTTAAAATGTTATAACTTTTTTTATTTGTAGTCTATTTTTTATATTAAAAAAAATATCAGATTTTTTAGTTTTTTATAATCTTTCCAATGGTATCAATTTTGTATATATAAAAATTTGAAAAAAAATCATTTATTTCCAAATATCTATTTTTATTTAATTTTTTTTTAATTTTTTTATATGCAATATTAGTACCATATGAAAAATCGTAAAAAAAGAAAAATATTGATATATTTTTTTTAAAAAAAAATTGATTAAAAAGAAAAAGATAAAACAATTGCCAAATTGTAAAGTATTGTCTTGCCACATGACAGGCAAATAAGGGTGGGGTGAACATAACCCTCTCAAATGAGGGTGAACAAAATTGTTCTCTCATTATTGTGTCTCCCAATGATATAGACACACAACATTCTCCTGCACCAGACTAAAATGCTACAGAGATGGATTTGCTTAGGTAGATATATATAGTGTATGTTTTAGAGGATTTAATTGCAGAGTAGTAGTACTTAGAAGCAACTGCTGTTTTCTGAGCGATAGATAGTGGGAATAGCGGGGGACAGAAACAGAGCTTGCGCAAGATTCTTCGAGAATAGAAGGCTCCAAGTCTCCAACCCTCCTTTATCAATTTTTTGTAATCATTTACATTTTCAACTTGTATATTTAGCTATGAATAGAAATGTATTCATTAATATTAAACTTCTTTTTGCAGTACTAAAAGAAAACTAAATACTTCCTCTCTACGGTCCAAAGAATTCCTTTTAGAGAGTGTTCTTTATCAATTAAGATAACCTGTTGCTTTCCACTCTAAGTAATGAGATGTGCAGCTATTCACTAGCTAAGTGTTAAATTGAGTTTTCAAATGTTAAATTATGGATTGAGGATGTGAAGCAGTGATTTGATATAATCAAATGTTAATTCAAATGTCCATGTGTTGATTTAGTAACTTTTTTCATGCTTTATAGACCGGTTTTATGTTGATTGGACAGGCTGCGAATATGGTGCAACGGTCAAGAAGAAGTAGCAGTAAGGACAAGTTAGACAACTCTACTGATTCCATTGTCAACAAATCTTCAACCCACCACTTCATCCTCATTAGTATGTGTGAAAGTTACTGTAGTTGAGGTGAGCAACAACAACATTAGATCTCTACTTCCATATGGTTTGCTATATTTTTTGTCAATTTAAAAAGAGGTAAATGACTTTTTCAAATGTTGAATTCTGCAACATTAGCTAAAACATTATCATTTAGCTACTTCATTTCGTTGACTGGTTTTGTGTTTTGGCATCTTAGTAATTGTCAAGAAATAATCAAAGGAATATATTAATAATTGAACTGCTTTGGGAATCTCATGGTGAACCTTTTACAAATCACTAGTCATATTAGTTACTTCTTGGCACTAATTTAAATGGTATTAACATATCGTTTGCTTTCCCGATCATTCTTGGTCTAGAGAAACTTTATCTAGAATTATCGAGTCTATCTTCCTTTTTGTTTTTATGTTCCCTCCTTTCCTGTAATTCCACTTGATTTATCTAATATTGATTTATACTCAAATTTCATTTTCAGCTTCTAACTGATTTTACACCCACACAAGAGGTATCTTCCTTAACCTGAGCAGAAAGAATGTGGTGGTTGATTCTTCTACGGATGAATTTTGAATATGTCATTTTCTAAAGTTTTGACTACTCTTTCTTATTGAAACACCATATACAATGAAGGAGTCTAGAATGTATTTGCAAGTCTGATCATAAATTTCAATATGTATTCATTTAACATCGGCATATGTTGTATTTATTTATTTTGTTTCTTTTTGTTGTATGCTGTTGCATTTTGGTGTATGTAGTTGCTTGATGTTGAAACACCATACACAATGGAGTGTAGATAGTAATTGTAGTTCTGATCATAAGTTAATTATGTATTTATTTAACAATTGCATATGTTGTATTTATTTACTTTGTTTCTTTTTGTTGTATGTTGTTGCTATTTTTTTTTAATAAAGGTAATGATAAAAATAAAAAAGTCGTTAATAACTTACAATTTATTTAAAAAGAGACATTCTACGAGCATATTTGGATGCAAAGTCATCTACCAAACTTGCAATGTCAATCTCTTCGAGTGTTTCAGATTCTATGGATATCAATGCCAATCCATTGAGTCTCTCTTGTGACATAGTTGACCGCAAGTAGGACTTCAACAACTTCAACTTGGAAAAACTTCGTTCTGCCGAGGCGACGGTAATCGGAATGGTTAGCAAAACCCGGAGTCAGGACTCAGGGAGGCGGCCGGCAGGTCGGCGGGGTCGCGGTGGGGGTGTGGCTGCGTGAGGCAGGGGCGTCCTGGCGGCTGGCGCAGGCACAGCGGCGCTTGGTGGCGGTCTGGCGGAGTGCAACTGCTTCAAGGCTTCAAGCCTTCAATCCAGATTCCAGAGCAGCCGTATGTTGTTGCTTTTTGTTGTTGCTTTTTGTTGTACGTTGTTGCATTTTGTTGTATGTTGTTGCTTTTTTGTGTATCTTGTTAGTATTTTTTGTTGTGGACTTGTGGTATTTCTTTTCAATTCTTCGTTTATTTTTGCTACTTGGGTATGAACAAGCTTTGTATAAATATAATGATAAACGATAAATTTGTATTTATGAAGTCAGTAAAAAAGAACACAAATGAACAATTTTTTTTGAAAGACAACAAAAAGCACCACGGGAAAACAATAAGAAACAAAAAAAAACAATATGAAACAAAAACTTATGATAGAAACAAATTCTGTAGCTACTTTTGCATTTATTGAATTACCAAAAGCCCAAATTTTCAAACACATTGACAACTTTCAAGTATTTTTTACTATTTTGTTTTAATTTATATACACCTTTTTTTAATTTCCTTAAAATTTTCTGTTTTTTAATTAATTTTTTTAAATTCAATTTAAAGTTTTTTGAATGTTGAGAAAAAATCTAATTAATATTTTTATTTATTTATATTTTTCTATTAGTTATTTCTTTTATCGAATTTTCGAATATTTATATTTTTGATGTTTTTATATTTTTATGAATTATATTTACTATTTTCAAATTGTATTTCAAATTTTTTTTTAAAACGTCTCACACTTTGAGTAATTTTAATCTTACTCTTTTTGTATTTTCGAGTTATGCATTTCTATTTTTCAACACATTTTTTTTTATTTTTTCAGATTTTACTTTTAAACTTAAATTTTTATTTGATTTTTTAAACTTAGTTTACAAGTTTTCAATTTTGTATTTTTCGATTTTTAAAATTTTGAATTTGAATTATTGTTAAGTTTTTAAATTTACTATTTTTCTTTGCACTTTTAAAATTTTCGTTTTGTAATCATGTTTTACACTTTTTAATAATTTTGTACATTTTTTTGTACATAAAACCAACAATAAGTAATAATTCCATGCAATTTGTTTTAGTTTGTCAAAGTAGTCATGATTGAGACCTTAAGTGTCTACGTAGTACCTACATAGCATAGCAGTGCTCATGTTAGAGCATCTCCAATGGGGATGTCTATTCTCTTACACACTCTTACAATTTGGTCCCATTTTTTATCTCACAAATTTTATGTGTAGGACCTACATATCTCCATATTTATTTTCATTTTCATTTTTTTATATCACTTCTAACCCACTTTTCATCCACTTTTGCTCCTCGATTCCCGTGTAATGTCTATTTGTAGACATTGTCATAGACATTGTCTACAATTTACTCCTATCTCTCTCTTCCCTTTCATTTTTCCATACACACCACTTTCTTCATATTAAATTAAAATAATCATTCTATCTCTATCTCTCTCTTATGCCACGTAGGATAGACTTTACTCCAATCCACTACCCCATTGGAGATGACATTGTGGTAGCCGTAGGTGCTTTGCTTCGTCCAGCGCGTGACTTTTAGTGTTCATGGTCGATTTTTGAAAGAAAAATCTTACTCGGTCTATTTTTGAGTTTTTTTCCGTATTAATGCTAATTAATTAAGTATTTACATAAATAGGGTCGGGTTAAAAGTATTTACGGATATACTGCTGGGCTTAACCCTGGTCGGAGAAAGTCGCCAAACCGTCTGGCGACTTATAAGTCGCCAAACCGTTGGGCGACTTACCCGTAAATTAAAAACCCGAGTTAAACTAAAAAAAAAAGAGAGGCAAAATTGTCTTTTGAAACCCGTTGAATTTTACGACTATCGTGTCCGCAAGTCGCCCGCGCAGGGGGGGTGCGAATTTTTGATTCTGAACTGAAAGCCGGAATTCTTGTGTGCGCGAGAGCTCCCCTATTCTCCTTCACCTTTTAATTCTAAGAGAGGAGTGGTTCATATTTATAGGCTTCAAACTTCTCAAGGAGTTTAGGTGTGGGAAAGTTAAAGAAGCTCACTTTCCACCTTTGCTTAAAAGTGTACACTTTTCCATCTTTCTTTTTCAAGAGCAAATTTGAGCCACTTCAAACTTTAAAGTCCAAAACTCCAACACCAAAGGTCAACACTACAATCAAAGCTTCCAAGAGTCAACATTGAGATTTAAAAAAAAAAAAAATCAAGGTTGATGGTACCTTGATTTTGGACCTTGAAATGTAGCTTGGTTGTTTCCTATCAAATTCCAAAAATCAACATGAAAGGAAGTAGATGATAGGAAACAATACTATCTTGGACCTTGAAATGTAGCTTGGAGTTTGAGAAAAATAGTCTTAACCTTGATTTTTTTTTTTAAATCTCAATGTTGACTCTTGGAAGCTTTGATTGTAGTGTTGACCTTTGGTGTTGGAGTTTTGGACTTTAAAGTTTGAAGTGGCTCAAATTTGCTCTTGAAAAAGAAAGATGGAAAAGTGTACACTTTTAAGCAAAGGTGGAAAGTGAGCTTCTTTAACTTTCCCACACCTAAACTCCTTGAGAAGTTTGAAGCCTATAAATATGAACCACTCCTCTCTTAGAATTAAAAGGTGAAGGAGAATAGGGGAGCTCTCGCGCACACAAGAATTCCGGCTTTCAGTTCAGAATCAAAAATTCGCACCCCCCCTGCGCGGGCGACCTGCGGACACGATAGTCGTAAAATTCAACGGGTTTCAAAAGACAATTTTGCCTCTCTTTTTTTTTCAGTTTAACTTGGATTTTTAATTTACGGGTAAGTCGCCAAACCGTTGGGCGACTTATAAGTCGCCATCCGGTTGGGCGACTTATAAGTCGCCAAACGGTTTGGCGACGTTCCCCGACCAGGGTTAAGCCCAGCAGTATATCCGTAAATACTTTTAAACCGACCCTATTTACGTAAATACTTAATTAATTAGCATTAATACGGAAAAAAACTCTCTATTTTTGAAAACAATTTTCGTAGATGACAAAAGTGATATTGTTTTTGCATTTTAGACTATTTCTGAAACAGTAATAAGCAGAAAAAGTAAGGTTGAAGTTACTTTTCTGGCTGTATTGGCTGAAGTTACTGTAGATGACCATTTTAGCTATTTTTACATGTAACTTTTTCTTTATTTTATTAATAAAATATATTTTTAAAATATTTTTTTCTAGAATCAGCAGAATCAGCCAAAACAGCCACTTCAGCCAGAACTTCATAAATTTCAGCAGAAACAGCTAAAACAACCGATTTTCGTGCTACCAAACGGGCTCTAAAACATAAACACTGTGGACATGTAAGATTATCATGGTCTTTTCCCTAAAATTAAGATGACACTCCATTCCCGAAGGCCCCCCAAACAGTCTTTTCCCTAAAATAGAACTTATTCATTTCTAATAGAGAAAGTTTTATACTTTTGATAAGATCAAATAAGTCCTATTAAAGAAATAAAATATAGGTAGTCCTATTTGTGCAATTTTTATTAGCGGGCTTTGTCTCACACCGAAATATTCTAAAAACAATAAACACCATATAAAACTCTAGTCTCCTCCTCCTATCAAGTTGATGTTTTAGGATCAAACCTCAGGTCTTAATAGGATATATTAGAGTCACATGAGGCTATGGTTTGACTAATGCTTCACCATATGTGATTAAGGGTAAGTAGCTTGTTAAGGGGCTGTTTGGCCCATTTATACACTTCGATATTGTACAGCCTGATTTGGGCTGAGAGGCACGTTACGTTAAAAGTATGGGAAAGTTCCCGAAATAGGACTAAAACGGTTTGAAAATTCCAAAATAGGACTTACATGTTTTTTATTCCCAAAATAGGAGTAATTACTGCCAAGTTTGGAAAATACTGCCATGTTTGAAGTCTGGTACTGCCAAAACATGGCAGTAATTAGTCCTATTTTGGGAATAAAAACATAACAGTCCTATTTTTGGAATTTTCAAACCTTTTTAGTCCAATTTTGTGTAATATTCTCCAAAAGTATTTGTCCCGCATCAGAACAATATAAAAGCGATAAACACTATATAAAAATTTGAGCTACTACTCCTATCAGGTTCACCCTTTAGGATGAAACCCTGAGTCCTAACATATACTTGTATGTAATATATATAATAAAAAATTAATACACTAAGAATAGTTTTACTTGGACTTACTTTAGTCTCAGATCAGACTAAACTAGATTAGACTTTGATAATTATAATAAAATACACGGAAATCACGCATTTACCAGACTAGATCAGATAAGATAAAAAAGTTTCTATCAAATTAAAAACATCCTAAATAAGCAGATAAAGTGAAACTATGTTGATGAAGAAAACTTAGAAAAGTTAAGAGAATAGTTTTTTACTCTAGACCTCTAGTTAAAGTAGCAAGTATCAATGCATGCATACGGGGGTGTATCTTGATTGGTTGTATTACACAAGTTAAGAATGGCAGTAGCATTTTCTTTCCTGGAAAAGGAATGACCTGCGCTCCAATTTATTTGACCCTGCTAGCAAGATAGAAAGCTTATGGCAGCTGCACGTACTTGAACTTAAAATGTACGTTCTCTAAGGTTGTAAATTTGTACTCCGTAATACCAATATTTGCTACCAATCAGACGACAAAAAGTTCACCACACTGCTCAGGTTTGATATCATAAAACGGCTTTGCATGTCAAATCTTTCCCACTCACTTTTAATTTTCTTGCATTCATTGCACTTTTGCAATGTATTGTCTTTTCTTATTGTTGAGTTTAATCCAACAGGATATAGTAAATATATATATGAACACTCAGTTTTTACGTGGAAACCCGAAAGGGAGAAAACCACGGGACTTTTTAGGCTAATGTCCAAGCCCTCTCTTTCTCATTAGGACTCTCCTCACAATTACATTGTACAAGCTCCCATTAATGGAGTATTGAGCTAGGTCTAAAAGAAGGAGGAAGATGAAGCTAAAAGAGGATCCTTTACATGGAGGCTAAGCTCCGTATTTATAGGGGAAAGGAGAGAAGGGGCTCCCCACCCTAATGGGCCAAACGGGCCAATATTGGGCCTAATGGGCCGAAATGGGCCTAGCTGCTCGGGCTCCGTACTGGATAATGTCTTGGGCTCCTGAACAGTAATAGGCCGGGATAATATATCCCAACACAAGTCCCCCAGTTTCTTGAGTAGTGAGCTCGCGAATCTGCTCGAGAAAATATACTCTGCCTGCGCTCTTCCTCTGTCTTACTGGAAACTGTGTCTTCACATAATCATAATATATGAGTGAGTGTCTGCACTCCTGAACGTAATCTGCCGGTGAGGCACCCCCCTTCCCGACGGGGTTGGGCAAAGGGTGCTCCTCCACGGGCACGCTCCCCCTGAATGCATCAGGCGAGAGTAGAGGACCCTGACTCGAGCTTCCCAATCGGAGAAGCTTAGAGGTCCATGCATCTACAAACCGACGTCGCGGTACTGTCAAAACATGATGCACGTGTGTATGTATGAATGTATGAGGTATGATGCATGAATGCATGTAATGTATGAGTGCAATGTATGAGAGAAGGAATGTGAGATGTGATAGAAAGCGGTGGCTCTCATCGATAAACCGGGCATGTCAGCGCCGAGGGGCAGACGTGCTGCATAAGAGACGTTCGTCGCCATCCTGAAAGGGATGGGCGACCCTAACGTGAGCCAGACACGATGGCGCTGGGGCGCTGATCGTGCTGCATAAGAGACGTTCGTCGCCATCCTGAAAGGGATGGGCGACCCTAACGTGAGCCAGACACGATGGCGCTGGGGCGCTGATCGTGCTGCATAAGAGACGTTCGTCGCCATCCTGAAAGGGATGGGCGACCCTAACGTGAGCCAGACACGATGGCGCTGGGGCGCTGATCGTGCTGCATAAGAGACGTTCGTCGCCATCCTGAAAGGGATGGGCGACCCTAACGTGAGCCAGACACGATGGCGCTGGGGCGCTGATCGTGCTGCATAAAGACGTTCGTCGCCATCCTGAAAGGGATGGGCGACCCTAACGTGAGCCAGACACGATGGCGCTGGGGCGCTGATCGTGCTGCATAAGAGACGTTTGCCGCCATCCTGAAAGGGATGGGCGACCCTAACGTGAGCCAGACACGATGGCGCTGGGGCACTGATCGTGCTGCATAAAGACGTTCGTCGCCATCCTGGAGGGAATGGGCGAGCCGAACCGTGAGCCAGGTACGATGGCGCTGCGGAGCCGATCGCACTGCATAAGACGTTCGTCGCCATCCTGGAGGGAATGGGGCGATCTGAACGTGAAAGAGACACGATGGCGCTGAGAAGCCGATCGTGCTGCACAAGACGGTCGTCACCATCCTGGAGGGAATGGGCGAGCCGAACCGTGAAGCCAGGTACGATGGCGCTGAGGGGCCGATCGCACTGCATAAGACGTTCGTCGCCATCCTGGAGGGAATGGGGCGATCCGAACGTGAAAGAGACACGATGGCGCTGAGAAGCCGATCGTGCTGCACAAGACGGTCGTCACCATCCTGGAGGGAATGGGCGAGCCGAACCGTGAGCCAGGTACGATGGCGCTGAGGAGCCGATCGCACTGCATAAGACGTTCGTCGCCATCCTGGAGGGAATGGGGCGATCCGAACGTGAAAGAGACACGATGGCGCTGAGAAGCCGATCGTGCTGCACAAGACGGTCGTCACCATCCTGGAGGGAATGGGCGAGCCGAACCGTGAGCCAGGTACGATGGCGCTGAGGAGCCGATCGCACTGCATAAGACGTTCGTCGCCATCCTGGAGGGAATGGGGCGATCCGAACGTGAAAGAGACACGATGGCGCTGAGAAGCCGATCGTGCTGCACAAGACGGTCGTCGCCATCCTGGAGGGAATGGGCGAGCCGAACCGTGGAAGAGACACGATGGCGCAGAGAAGCCGATCGTGATGCATAAGACGTTCGTCGCCACCCTGGAAGGGATGGACGAGCTGAACGTGAGCTGGGTACGATGGCGCTGAGGGGCCGATCGTACTGCATAAGACGGTCGTCGCCATCCTGGAAGGGAATGGGCGAGCCGAGCCGTGAGCTGGGTACGATGGCGCTGAGGGGCCGATCGTACTGCATAAGACGGTCGTCACCATCCTGGAAGGGAATGGGCGAGCCGAACCGTGAGTCTGGACACGATGGCGCTGAGGGGCCGATCGTGATGCATAAGACGTTCGTCGCCACCCTGGAAGGGATGGACGAGCTGAACGTGAGCTGGGTACGATGGCGCTGAGGGGCCGATCGTACTGCATAAGACGGTCGTCACCATCCTGGAAGGGAATGGGCGAGCCGAACCGTGAGTCTGGACACGATGGCGCTGAGGGGCCGATCGTGATGCATAAGACGTTCGTCGCCACCCTGGAAGGGATGGACGAGCTGAACGTGAGCTGGGTACGATGGCGCTGAGGGGCCGATCGCACTGCATAAGACGTTCGTCGCCATCCTGGAGGGAATGGGGCGATCCGAACGTGAAAGAGACACGATGGCGCTGAGAAGCCGATCGTGCTGCACAAGACGGTCGTCACCATCCTGGAGGGAATGGGCGAGCCGAACCGTGAGCCAGGTACGATGGCGCTGAGGAGCCGATCGCACTGCATAAGACGTTCGTCGCCATCCTGGAGGGAATGGGGCGATCCGAACGTGAAAGAGACACGATGGCGCTGAGAAGCCGATCGTGCTGCACAAGACGGTCGTCACCATCCTGGATGGAATGGGCGAGCCGAACCGTGAGCCAGGTACGATGGCGCTGAGGAGCCGATCGCACTGCATAAGACGTTCGTCGCCATCCTGGAGGGAATGGGGCGATCCGAACGTGAAAGAGACACGATGGCGCTGAGAAGCCGATCGTGCTGCACAAGACGGTCGTCACCATCCTGGAGGGAATGGGCGAGCCGAACCGTGAGCCAGGTACGATGGCGCTGAGGAGCCGATCGCACTGCATAAGACGTTCGTCGCCATCCTGGAGGGAATGGGGCAATCCGAACGTGAAAGAGACACGATGGCGCTGAGAAGCCGATCGTGCTGCACAAGACGGTCGTCGCCATCCTGGAGGGAATGGGCGAGCCGAACCGTGGAAGAGACACGATGGCGCTGAGAAGCCGATCGTGCTGCATAAGACGTTCGTCGCCATCCTGGAGGGAATGGGGCGATCCGAACGTGAAAGAGACACGATGGCGCTGAGAAGCCGATCGTGCTGCACAAGACGGTCGTCACCATCCTGGAGGGAATGGGCGAGCCGAACCGTGAGCCAGGTACGATGGCGCTGAGGAGCCGATCGCACTGCATAAGACGTTCGTCGCCATCCTGGAGGGAATGGGGCGATCCGAACGTGAAAGAGACACGATGGCGTTGAGAAGCCGATCGTGCTGCACAAGACGGTCGTCACCATCCTGGAGGGAATGGGCGAGCCGAACCGTGAGCCAGGTACGATGGCGCTGAGGAGCCGATCGCACTGCATAAGACGTTCGTCGCCATCCTGGAGGCAATGGGGCGATCCGAACGTGAAAGAGACACGATGGCGCTGAGAAGCCGATCGTGCTGCACAAGACGGTCGTCGCCATCCTGGAGGGAATGGGCGAGCCGAACCGTGGAAGAGACACGATGGCGCTGAGAAGCCGATCGTGATGCATAAGACGTTCGTCGCCACCCTGGAAGGGATGGACGAGCTGAACGTGAGCTGGGTACGATGGCGCTGAGGGGCCGATCGTACTGCATAAGACGGTCGTCGCCATCCTGGAAGGGAATGGGCGAGCCGAGCCGTGAGCTGGGTACGATGGCGCTGAGGGGCCGATCGTACTGCATAAGACGGTCGTCACCATCCTGGAAGGGAATGGGCGAGCCGAACCGTGAGTCTGGACACGATGGCGCTGAGGGGCCGATCGTGATGCATAAGACGTTCGTCGCCACCCTGGAAGGGATGGACGAGCTGAACGTGAGCTGGGTACGATGGCGCTGAGGGGCCGATCGTACTGCATAAGACGGTCGTCACCATCCTGGAAGGGAATGGGCAAGACGAACCGTGAGTCTGGACACGATGGCGCTGGGGGGCCGATCGTGATACAGAAAAATAGTGATGATCATCTCATGGCCCTCGGCCTTTCGGTGATTGGTAATCGTCTCACGGCCCTCGGCCGTGCTGGTGATGTGTCAAGTCTCTCTCCTGATTGGCTGTGAGAAGCCGATCGTCTGCCAGGACTCCATCCGGGAAGGAATGGTGAGCCTGAAATAAATCTGGGCGATGTCCCTTCTACCTGATCTGGGGAGCTAATCGTCGTTCGAGGCAAAAGAAAACCTGATGTTAGCCGATTGTCGTCGGCCACTTCATTCTTCGTACTTAAGTCTTGTAATTATTCTTTACATATGTTTTTCAGTTTGTACTTCACAGCCAATAGTGCCAAGGGATAAAATCATTCTTTGCTCCGTGCTCTTCTGGCATCTTTTTTTTTTTTTTTGGAGTCTTTTAGTCTTCGTTCGTCATTGGTCCTTGGTCCTACCGGTGTTCTTACATCGAAGATATGTTCGGTATCCGCGGACATCGCAATGAGGAACAGGTATATCTACATCGAGATTCCCCCTTTTTCGTTCGTCCCTGGTCCTTTTAGTCTTACCGGCGTCTCTTGCATCGAAGAAGACGTTCGGTACCCAAGGAACTCGCAGTGACGAACTGGTTTACCCTCACGGGTTCCCGTCTTTGTTATCCCACGTCCATCGATCCATGGTCATTGTGGGATGAACAGGTTTATCTTGGCAAGGCTCCCTTGGTTCGTCTAGCCCCCTCCGCGTCTCTACTAACCTCTACATCGAGAGGCGTTCGTCTTCGGCGGTGGGAGAAGATCTGGCACACCCGGGCAAGATTCCCTTCCACATAGGAGCTACCCTCCTCTTCTCCCCATCTTTTTTTTTTTTGTTTGAGGGAGGCAATCTATATTCTTCGTTCGTCCTTGGTTCTTGGTCCTACCGATCTTCCTACATCGAAGAAGACATTCGGTATCCGCGAAACTCGCAAGGAGGAACAGGTTTATCTACATCGAGATTCCCTAGCTCTTCTTTGTCCGTCCCTGGTCCGTGGTCCTACCGATCTTCCTACATCGAAGAAGACATTCGGTATCCAAGAAACTCGCAGGGATCACGGGATGTCACGCATAATGGTGGTGGCATAGCGAACGAATATAATGACGAGGCGATGGAGATGCTGGTCGTCATGCGAAGGCGATGGTCACCCTCCTGAAGGGAGGGGTGAGCCGATCGCTAACTCAAGAAGGTCGGCATTGGGAGCCGATATACAATGATCATAATGTCGATGAGCAGTCGGTCCTGATAATGGAGACGGTAATAGTGTCCAGCTCAGGCCGATATATTCGAGCAACGGCTCTCATCCAACGCAGCGCGGGGATGAAACCGGTCTTCAAAAGATAAATATGTCGTGCCGAGAGGCCGAACATAACATGACAGTGTCGGCAGTGAGAGGCCGACCTGAAAGAATCAAACAACAGTCCTCGTCCGCGAGGTGGCGGGGACGAGGCCGGTCTTCAAAAGGTAAGCACGCCAAGCCGAGAGGCCGGTCGTGGTATGATGATGTCGGCGATGAGAGGCCGAACATGATGTGACAGTGTCGGCAATGAGAGGCCGATCTGAGAAACAAGCATCGGCCGTCATCCGCGAGGAGCGGGGATGAAACCGGTCTTCAAATAAGATAATCATGTCGTGCCGAGAGGCCGGTCATGATGTAATGATGTCGGCAATGATAGGCCGACCTGAAATCCAAGCAACAGTCCTCATCCGCGTAGTGCGGGGACGAGGCCGGTCTTCAAATATGATGGTGGCACTGTACCAGGAGGTCGGTGGCCATGTATGACGTCGGCGCTGGGGCCGATCCAAAGAGAGATAATCAGCAGTCCTCATCCGCGAGAAGCGGGGACGAGGCCGATCTCCAAGTATGGAAAACACGCCGAGCCGGGGGGGCCGGTCATGATATAATGATGTCGGCAACGGGAGACCGATCTGAAATCAAGCAACGGTCCTCATCCGCGCATCGCGGGGATGAGGCCGGTCTTCAAATAAGATAATCACGCGGTGCCGAGAGGCCGGTCGTGATATAATGATGTCGGCAATGAGAGGCCGATCAAGTGTACCCATGCAATGGCTCTCATCCGCGCAGCGCGGGGATGATACCGGTCTTCAGAAGATGATAATCACGCCGTGTCGAGAGGCCGGTCGTGATATGATTGTGTCAGTTGGCCCTCGGCCGCGATGGTCTCCCCCAGGCCTTCGGCCTCTGAATGATGGATGATCGTCTCACGGTTCTTCGTCGTGGCAGTTCCCTCTAGACCCTCGGCCTCTAGGTGTTCTTCCTAGGCCATCGGTCTCTGAGGTGGAGATGCTCGTCTCTCGACTCTCAGCCGTGATGGTCTCCTCTTTAGCTGGCCCTGAACGTCTTCAAGACTCAGGCCGAGCGTCTTTTAATCATTGCGCTCGAGCGCGTCGAGCAGCTTTAGCTGCGCAATAAGCATGATAACGGGCCGCACGGCCCGACAGTATATATACATAGCCATCTGCGTGGCTTTCTCTCTAACACCTACGATTACCGGCCTATGGGTTATCGTGACCCTCGGTCCGGCTCATCGTGCGGGGTTAATGGACGTAGCAGCTCGCGGCGGGGCCAATTAGCAGCCCGCCGAACGTCACATAGAGATATTCACCGGTCTGTGAGTTTTCAACTCAGACCCAAGTTAGTCGCACTGCCCTCGGAAAAACGAGGTTGAGTGCTTTGGTGCCCTCGGGCCCCATAGGCCACGTTTGGCAATAGTCACCTCACGCCTAATGGCATAGATTACATTGGGGTATGATCGTCGATCGGGCACGTAATGCCATGCGGACTAATGTGCAACCCTCAAATTAAAATGCGTCGTCGGGGCATCGCCCTTCTGGAGACGCTCAGATCGCTAATCAAAGCTGATCGAGAGTGGGCTAATCGAACCCACCAACAATTAAGTTTTTAATAAAAAAGTTGGCCGAACTAATTATCACCAGAGCTTCGCCCTGCATTATTTAATTTCGGGACATTTTTATCCCTAATAAATAATAGTGATGTACGGGTAGTAATAATAGTATTATCCTACCATAAGTCATTCAGATACGCTCCGTTCGCTAATTAAAGCCGATCGGGAGCGGGCCAACGGGTCCACAATAACCCATCATTAATTAAAATGACGGTGAAACTCATTATCACTTAGAGCATAGCTCGCACTATTTAATTTTGGGAGTTTTAATCCCTAATAAATAATGGTGATAAAAACTAATAGCAATAATATACCATTGTAAATTAATTAAAAGGGTAGGAACATGGACTTAGCTGGTGGAGACAAAGATTCGGCCAATTGGGAATTCCTGAGATTTATTTTGATTCCCTTTGGCTTTGACTTTGGCCAAAATTCTCCCGCTTTACCCGTCTGCTACCATTCATCTTCGGACGTGGCCCTTTAAGAGCCACAGCATTTGTTCGGTGTGCAGTACTCCGTATCCTCTGGAAAGCTGGCTGAAGCAACGGTTCACCAACCCAAGGCCACACGACGGAGGTACAAGCACTTGCAGCGGAAAAGGGGCGTCCGACTGGTCGGGTTCCGGTGGGAGATCTGCTACTCGAGCTTTGAGAGTACCCTCCCCGAGCTCCAAACCCCCGTTAATGGCAGAGGTCAAAGAAACTCCCAGTCGGCGGGTCCTCGCGTCGCGTCGGCAGAACAGGATGGCCGGTGGAGGACTGGAGGTTCGAGCCGCGGTTGACCAGGTGGTGTGACGACTCAGGCGGTGGTCGGTGAAACCAGATGCTGGCCACGAGCGACTCCGTTGCAGGCGGCGTTTCACCAGAAGCCGGGATCACCAAATGGAGCGCTGCCGCGAGCTCCATCCAGCGCGCGTACACTCGCCTAAGGTTTCATGGCGGCGGGAATGATGACGGCGGTTCCGGCGGTTCCGGCAGCTCTGGCAGTTCCTTCCCAGATCTGGAATTTTCCAGAATCATTTTCTCAGAAATTTTCTTCCTTCAGAATCTTCTTCCTCCTATTTTGCTTTCCAGAATCCTTTTTCTTTGTTGGAATCAGTCTACTCGTATGAATTTTTTGTAGAAACTCAATAGAAACTCAAGAACAGTAGAAATACATGAATCTTTTTGGACAGATTCCCACAGACGGCGCCAGTGTTGAGTTTAATCCAACACGATATAGTAAATATATGTATGAACACTCAGTTTTTACGTGGAAACCCGAAAGGAAGAAAACCACGGGACTTTTTAGGCTAATGTCCAAGCCCTCTCTTTCTCATTAGGACTCTCCTCACAATTACATTGTACAAGCTCCCATTAATGAAGTATTGAGCTAGGTCTAAAAGAAGGAGGAAGATGAAGCTAAAAGAGGATCCTTTACATGGAGGCTAAGCTCCGTATTTATAGGGGAAAGGAGAGAAGGGGCTCCCCACCCTAATGGGCCAAACGGGCCAATATTGGGCCTAATGGGCCGAAATGGGCCTAGCTGCTCGGGCTCCGTACTGGATAATGTCTTGGGCTCCTGAACAGTAATAGGCCGGGATAATATATCCCAACACTTATGTTTCACCAAAAAATCACTTGTTCATCACAATTTCATCGCGTTTTAAATAGACTCGACCGGATCAGATTAGAGGTAAGAAAAATTGAACCGCGACTCGAGAATCGACCCTGATTAGAATATGTTATTGGTTCCGGGTTTTCTCTTTTCTAATTCACGAAGAAAAATATAATAGATAGAAAAATATAATAGATACAAATATGTCCCGATATTTCTATCTATTACACCCCTCAATCTGTGCAGGAGAAACAACGCGTAGATTGGAACGCAAACTTTCAAAACGCTGACTAGATAAGTTTTTAGTAAAAATATCAGCTAATTGTAACTGTGTAGGAACATATTTGACAATGAGGTCTTCATGGGCAAAATGACACGTTCACTAATAAAATGATAATCAATCTTGATGTGCTTGCTGCGATCATGCTGAATAGGATTAGCCGCCAGATAGGATGCAGAAACATTGTCGCAGTGAAGCTGAACAGGTGAAGAAATATGGAGACCCATCTCGGCCATCAGGGAGCGAATAAATAAAGTGTCCTGAACAGTATATGCTATAGCTCTGTACTCCGCTTCAGTGGACGATTTGGAGACAGTGGGTTGCTTCTTGGACCGCCAGGAGATGAGATTTGGGCCCAAAAATATAGCATAACCAGTGGTGGAGCGACTGCTGTCCGGACAACCAGCCCAATCTGCATCAGAATAGGCAACAATAAGAGAGATATCAGGATTGGACTGGAGCCACAACCCATAATCCATAGTGCCCTGTAAATATCTGTAAATACGCTTCACAGCCAAAAGATGAGTAGTACGAGGCGCATGCATAAACTCTGAAACCAAGTGAACAACATAAGTAATATCAGGTCTAGTCAAAATCAAGTACTGTAAAGCACCTACCATACTGCGATACTCAGTAGCATCAGTGAGAAGTTCTCCATCTGTGAGAGAAAGAGTGGTACGCGAAGGTAAAGGAGTACGAACAGGTTTGACAGTGTGAAGATGGAAACGGCGTAACAAGTCAGAGATGTATTTATGCTGGGAAATAAACAAGCCCTGTGATGTACGCTTAGTCTGAAGACCAAGAAAAAAATGAATGTCCCCTAAGTCTTTCATGGCAAACTGAGTAGACAAAGATTGAATAATGGACCGAACAAGAGCAACAGATGACCCATTGATTAATATGTCGTCAACATAGAGGAGAATATAGACGACCAGTGACTGAGTACGGTAAACAAACATGGAAGAGTCAGATTTACTTTGCAAAATCCCCGGGATAAGAGAAAACCACTAAACCTGAGAAACCAAGCTCGAGGAGCTTGTTTGAGACCATAGAGAGCCTTTTTAAGGCGACAGACATGATGAGGAAAAGAGGGATGAATAAATCCCGGGGGCTGACGCATGAAGACTTCTTCTGTAAGATGACCATGTAGAAAGGCATTCTTCACATGTCACGCCCCGGACCTACCCGGACACGTCAACAATCCGCCGTACAGTACGAATAGTCAACCGCAGTTGATAAGTCCATTTTTGTACTTATTTTTCTTATCAAATTTAAGCGATTTTTGAATGAAAATAGAAAGAAAAGACACATTTTATATATTTTGGTTCAAGTTTCACGAAATCAGGTAAAAATCACATCCATAATATGTTTAGCGGGATTTCGGGTCAATTGAGCACAAAATGAGTCAATTTGAGTGACAAATGCATTTATACCGGAAGAAGCAAGCATTTTATCAGAGTGATTCAGAAGACAAAGTTGAAGAGCAGGAAAAGCCGCATCTGCCAGACAAAAGTGGCAGAAGGCGCCCAAATAGGCGCCCAAAATGGAGGCCTTCGCGGCCGCCTACGGTATTAAGTCTTCCACAAAATCGAGTAAGGACGATTTTAACTCTTCGAGTTCGTGTTGAGGATAAGGTGAAATTCCAGAGTTACCCTCGTAGGAGTACTCGTTTGTGCTGGTGTAATGATTTTCTAGCCTTTCTTGGTAATTTTCATGATAATTAGAATCATCATGATAATTACCTTGATAGGAGAAATCATCACAGCCTTCAAAGTCTTGCCCTTGGTGGAAATAATTATCTTGAAATTGGTAATCTCCATACCCCAAAGGTGGATTTTCGCACCATTGATTGTTATCCTCATAACCTTGTCCATAGTATCTTTCTATTTTCATTCAAAAATCGCTTAAATTTGATAAGAAAAATAAGTACAAAAATGGACTTATCAGCAGTCCAACACATCCATACTATACAAGGCGTCTGGGATATCGTTCACACATAGTACATCCATAAACAAACATAATGTAAAATATTCATTTAAAGCAGCGGAAACATTTAATACAAGTATTCATGCCACACTTTGGCAATCATGGGCATACAAGCCCCCAAATAATTATTCAAAAAAATATACCCATGAGCATTAATATAATTGTTTTTAAAACAGAATTGGAGGAAGCACGAACCACGTCTTCTCTCCTTGATCTTCCCGAAG
The DNA here is from genome assembly GCA_945859915.1 of Cuscuta epithymum. NCBI lineage: Eukaryota > Viridiplantae > Streptophyta > Magnoliopsida > Solanales > Convolvulaceae > Cuscuta > Cuscuta epithymum. Next base: position 1,601,641 of record CAMAPF010001140.1, read on the forward strand.
CAATGGGTGATAGTAGCAACCTTCAAGTTCTACCTGAAACTGTGAGGTGGCCTCCCCCATGAAGGGGAGGTCAGTACTTGGAAGCATTTGACAAGTACAATGACAACTATACTAAGTATAATCAAAGTTTCAATTTCCAAGACCCTCAATCTAGGATGTTATTACTTTACAGTTAACTCACGTTCCTTCATGCTAGAGCTCGGCTCATAGTCATACTAATTTGTGCTAGAGCTCGACTCATAGTCACACTACATTTTGCTAGAGCTCGGCTCATAGTCATACTACATTTTGCTAGAGCTCGGCTCATAGTCATACTACATTTTGCTAGAGCTCGGCTCATAGTCATACTACATTTTTGCTAGAGCTCGGCTCATATTCATACTACCACGTGCTAGAGCTCGGCTCATAGTCACGTCATCTAATCCCTAAACAACTTCTTAGTCTAGGCTCCATCCATTTTGAGTAACCCTTAAGGCCTACTCCTAATGTAACTTGAGTTCATAAAGTCCACCTTAAAAATATCTTTTAAGGTTACTTAGCCCCCACCACAATTTAATATCTTGGGATTAGCTCCAAAGAACCATTGAACTAACATTTCCGACTAGTATTTCTATACTAGTCGTTTAATCTTAATATAACCAATGCAAATTCATAATAGTTCGTATGTTTCAATTTAATTCTACATTCAAGTATAATTTGGCTCTAATATCAAAATATAACTTTTATCCTTCCATGACTTCTTTACATGAGGTAAAAGTATATTTATCACAATGAAATTCACGGTTAATACAACTATCATGCCATTTTATTCATAACACATAATCATACACAATTTATTCATAAATTTGTATATTATGCATTTTTACTTATAAACAATAATAATTTCATTTAGGCATTTTTAATCATTAATAAACCATGCCAAACACATTTAATTCATTTAGGTAATCTTATAAAATTAACCCAATAATTATAAGCAATATAGTCAGTCATCCTCACCTTAAGTGAGCTTAAGCGCGTTCTACGCTCCCCGATTGAATTTTGGCTAATTCCGGCGAACATTGACCAACTCCGGCGAAACTCCGGCGAAGCTCTAAAATATTTTAATCAAGTTCCTAACAAGGTTTTAACATCATAAAACCTTAATCAATACAAATAACCTCTACAAGGTCATTTTCTGGCAAACCGGTCGTTTTGGCTTCTATGTCCGTTTTTTGACATAGAACCACCTTCCAACCCATCATTCTACACTTTTAATATGGTAGAATAATACTTGGGTTATCCTTAAAGTTTTGAATAATAATCTCTTCAAGAAAAGGAGGAAGGAAGTAAATGAACTCATTACCTAGCTTTTCCTCACTTTTTGCACCTTAGCCCCTTTCTTGAGTTTCCTTCTTGTTGAGCTCTCTTCAACAATGGAGAATGAAAGATGGAGAAAGTTTTAGCTCTTGCTTGGGGTGTGCTGGCCGCAGGAATGAGGGAGAGAAAAGGGTGAGGATAGTTGTTTTGTCTTAATGAACAAATGAGTGTGGATGGGGGTCCAACTCATTTTGTTTGATGCCATTTCTTTCACCTCAAATCCCCTCCCATGCCCTCCTATCCTACCAGCCGGCCACCCTCTTTATTTTCAAGACAAAATTTGTGGGTTGGCCCCCACCCAAAAGTGTACAATCGGTCCCGAAAGTTGTATTTTTTGGACTGTTTTAAATATATTTTATTTTATCGGGTCAAATAAAATATATTATGTGTTCTTAATCATTATACCCTTGATAATGAATATGCATTTCCTAACTTAAATTTATAAGTCTCCGGAATTCATTTCGGGCTATTATCTGTTAAATTACCAATGCCGGTAATTGAGCCTCTTTTGACCAATCGGTCAACTCTGGACCTTTACATGGCTCAAATGAAGTATCCACCACCATATGGATATTATCTAAATCAAGATGAATAAGATATCTGGTCTCGGGAACATCAGGCTGCCCCCGCTCCCGGTGTGGGCCCCACGTGCGAATTTACAATTCACGCAAAAGAATTAATAAAAATTCACAGCTTCGTATTAACCATTCTATAAGGTTCAATACATTATTCACTTAAAAGTAAATACATTTGGGGACGGTGTTACATCACATCTAACTGACGCATACACCATCCACGAGCAATAGCAATAGATAAGACCAAACGAACAGTGGTGGGCTTCACAACGGGGCTAAAAGTTTCAGTAAAGTCTACACCGGCCTGTTGCTTAAAACCTTGGGCAACCAAACGTGCCTTGTGACGCTCAACAGACCCATCAGAATTGAATTTAGTCTTGTAAACCCACTTACACCCAACTACATTTTTCGTGCTACCCCAAGGTACCAAATCCCATGTCTTATTAGCAATTAAAGCATTAAATTCATCAGCCATGGCCGCTCGCCAAACAGAAACTTTTTGAGCTTGTGAAAAACACGTGGGATCATCGGGGGGCGAAAAAGAACTTAAATTAAAAATTGATTTCGGTTTAAAAATACCATCTTTGGCACGTGTACGCATGGGATGTAGGTTAATAACATGAGGTGGGGTCGGAGAACTAGGAGAAGAACTGGTCGGGGTAGTAACAGGAGAGATAGGGCTGATCGGGGTGCTTTCTCGTGGGGTAGAGGATGAGCTGGAAGTAGCTGGGGTAGTAGGACTGGACAACGGGGTAAGTGAGGGACTGGTGGAATTTGGATCTTGACTGCAGGGAGTAAGAATGGGTACGAAAGGCACAAGGGCAGTTGAGGATGTAGGTGAGGTTGGGCTGGATGGCTGCGGGTGGCTGGGAGCCGGCAAAACAGATGGGTTGGGGCAAGAACTGACCGAAGGAGAGGGAGAGGGTTGTGCAGATGGTAAGGCTCGGGTGGAGTGCCAAGAAAGGGGTAGGTCAGTAGGGGTGGTAGTTGGTAGGGCAGAACCCAGCACAAGGGTAGGAAAGGGGAAGTCATTTTCATGAAATAAGACATCCCGGCTAATATATACCCTACCAGAAATAGGGTCTAAACATCGATAACCCTTATAACCCGGAGCATACCCAATAAAAACACAACGAGTGGAGCGAGGTGAAAGTTTATTAGAGGACTTGGCAATAAAATTTGGAAAACATGCACATCCAAAGACACGTAAAAAATTAAAATCAGGAGGTTTATTAACAAGCTTCTCAAAAGGAGTAAAATTATTTAGAAGTGGCGTTGGTAGACGATTAACAATATATGTGGCAGTATATAATGCATTAACCCAAAAAGAAGACGGTATGGAAGCCTCAATTAACATAGTTCTAGTTAGCTCTAGAAGGTGCCGATGTTTACGCTCAGCAACACCATTTTGAGCAGGAGTATCTGGACAAGATTTTCGGAATAAAATTCCAGATTTCAAAAAATGATTATTGAACACATTATTATTAAATTCGCCACCACCATCACTCTGAAAAATTTTAATTTTCCTATCAAAAAGATTTTCAACAAGTTTTTGGAAATTGCAAAAATGAGTAAAAACCTCAGACTTACGCCACATAGGATAAATCCAAGTATGGCGAGAAAAATCATCAATAAAAGAAACATAATATTTGAATCCTAAATTGGAAATAACTGGCGACTGCCAAACATCAAAATGAATAAGCTCCAAATGAGCAGTGCATGAATGAAAAACATCGTGAAACGGGAGTCTGTGGGATTTACCCAACTTACATGAAACACAATTATGACTAAAATTACTAGAAATAGAAATAAAACTATTTTGCCGAAGACGTTGTAAAACTTTATCACCACAATGCCCCAAACGCTTGTGCCAGGTGGGTCCAGGAACAATAGTAGCTTGAAAGGCATGAAATGGGTAGAGATGGTCTTTATTGGAAGCCTGAAGAAGATGCCCCCCCTGTCTGATTATCCTTTATAGAAAAAGAATTTTTATTGAAAATCACCGTACAATCATTATCCGCACACAACTTATGAATAGATAATAAATTATATTTTAAGTGCGGAACATGATAAACGGAGTTTAAAGTAAGGGAGCGACCATGAGTAATTAATTTAACACTGCCAATATTTGATATAGGTAATTTGGTCACATTAGCAACTTGCACGGAATTGAAGCCAGTATAAGGAGATTTGCAAGTTAAAATTCCTTCGTGAGGAGTCATATGAGCAGATGCACCCGAATCCGGGTACTACACGGCAGAATTGGATTCACCCGAAGGAAGAGCAGCTAGGGCCGAAGTAGAAGTACCAACATAGCGGGGACATGTAAGGGCGGAGTGACTAGGAGAGAAATAGATTTGGCACACAACTGGAGGTGGTGGAAAATGATTATTATCACCAGATGGAAAACCTGCACTGACATTATTAATACCACAAGTAGAAAGATGATTTAAGTACGAATAACCAGACAAAACATTACTCAATGCCAAACCTGAGTTTCCAGTTGGTGCTTGCACCCGAGGAGCATACTGAAACTGTCCTGGAGCAGCCTGGCCGAACTGTGGGAGAGGAAGAAGAGGTGGTTGCTGCTGTCCATATTCTGCCTGTTGATGCTGGACTGGAGCACCATACCCGCGACCTCGACCACGCTGCCCACGACCGCGACCTCCGCGGTAGCCACGTCCTGCCTAAGCTCGACCCCCTTGTCCACGAACTGCTAGAGGGGCACCCCCTCTCTGGACAACCGTTGGAGCAGCCACAAAAGCTTGATGAACTGGTGTAGCCTCATGGGACCGAAGAAACTGATTTCGCTGCTCTTGAGCGAGAAGAATGGGCCGCAATGACTCAATAGTAGCATTACCCGGAATGTAGGAAATAATCGAAATCAAAGACTCATAATCCGGTCCCAAACCATTGATGGTGTATTCAATTAAATCACGGTTGCTCACGGGGGAATTAATAGAGTTAAGATTATCAGCCAATAATCTAACTTCCAACAAATATTGATCTATGGACTGAGATTCCTATCTTCTTCTTAATGTGAGTCAACTGACGTTTAAGCTCAAGAGACCGGGCAAGACATGCAGACATGAAGCGTGTTTCGAGACACTCCCAAATATTTGCAGAAAATTTCAAATGATATACTTCCATTAAAATTTCTCGAGACAAAGTAGCAAAGAGCCATGACCGGACAGTTTGATCAATCTTAAGCCAGGAATGATACTCAGGATTAGGACCCTCCCCCCGAATTGTGTCAGAAATAAATTGTGGCGGTGCCAAAACGGATCCATCTAGAATCCCAAGAAGACTATGGGACACTAGAAAAGATTCGAATTGGGTACGCCACGGGAGATAGTCCTCAACCGCCTTCAAACGAGTAGTGACAATATTTGTCACGTTAGGAGTGGAAAAAGTCAGTTGAGAAGCCAAGGCTCCCAAAAAAGAATTACCTGGCAGAAGACCTGACTGATGCTGCGGTAAAAGGGATGTACCGGGCTGGCCAGAGAGGGTATTACCAGTGGACATAACCGGCGATGGAGTCTGACCACTCTGAGGAGTCGAAATATGCGACTGGCCAGAAGGTGTAGAAGCTGTGAACATGGCCAGAGAGGGAATTGTACTGCTCGAAGGTGCAGAGAACACCTTGGACGAAGAGGCAGAACCAAACATCACTGGAGGAGGGCCAATCGGTGCATTGAGTGACGGCATAGAGAATAAAGGCGGCATGGTTGTCGACGGATTCCACGTAAAAGGAGTGGGCATGCCAAACAAGCGGTAAGAGTCCATTGACGGCAAGACAGGGGGATCATGAGTCGTACCAAAACGACGAGCGGCCGGGGAGGAGACGTCCAGGGAAGAAGATGGTTGCGCCTGAGGAAAGGTGGGCGCCGTACTGCTGTGAGAACCAACCGATGAGGAAGTAATGGTGGGTATGGAGGTAGATGACCCGACTGCGGTGGTAAGCATGCCTGTTGCGGCGGCAGTCATGCTCGAAGAATAGGTTTCTTGCGACATTAGGCGGAAGGAAAAGAAAACCTAGCGACTAATACCATATGCAATATTATGGAATAATGGCTTACCCTAATAGGGAGCCCTGATGGTATATTTATACTAAATAGATAAAAGAAGAGAATTACAAATATGTCCCGATATTTCTATCTATTAAAATACTCGGACCAAACTCAAAATTGGACTCACTCACGGTCCTTAAATTTTATAACCCCGTAAGGACCGATAAAAACTTAAAACAAACTACCTTTAATAAAAAAAATCAATATATTATATTAATACAATTTAGAAATAATTCCTAATATCTGACTAAGATAATCACGGTGGATGATAAATGACTTAATAATTTTTAGTGACTACAACAATCTTCAATTTTAATACCATACATAGTGACCATGAAAGTGTTCTCATATAGAGTAGTCGATCATAATCACATTTTTTCCTATAAATGTTAATTATTTATTAATATTTTTAGCAAAAAATCTATTATTTATTTATACTTTTTTTACTCCAGGGGGGTCTGGGGGTGGGGGGGAACTGGAGTAATCAGGGCTGAAACTCACTCCATTGAGTTTCAAACCCTTATTTGCTTAGCGGGTTTTGAACCTCCCACTAGACACGGTAATCTCACAACCAGCTGGGCTGGAATGCGTGGTTACACTATACGTATAAAATACGAAGTATATTGTTAGTTACAATATTTTGTTAGAATCTGAATTGCTGATGATTTGGGAAACTAATTTTTGTGTTATGATTTGTCATTTATGTTTTTGATTAATAATTATTTGAAAATAAAATTTGAAGCATAAAAAGACAAGGTGTTGATTTCTCTTTCTTGCTTTATAAGCGGCGGCCCTACCCGAATGTGGAACGAACTCGGGCTACCAAAAATCCAAATCCAGTTGAATACAACGGTCCTTAATTCAATGGGAAAATTTCGCAACTACTCCAAAACGTAAAAGTAATATCATCTTTTTCAGTTTTCAAAAATTCTATCAAACGTAGACTAATTCTAATTTTCTTTTCACAAATAGCCAATGTCTATAAAGCCTCCTACCGGCTACCGGAATGTACATTCCGAAAACTGCACATGCGTTCCAACTTTACAGTCTACACGGCTACACCAACTTTGATACCCAATACAAACTCTAAAATTCATTCAATTCGTGTTTTTTAAATATAAAAGAATGTAAAAATTAGTAAAATGTAGAGAAGCTCAAAATAATTGGAAAAAATGTCTAGAGAAACAGAAGATACTCAAATTAAGAAAAAAATAAAAACTTGAACGATACAAAACTCGAAGTTGAAAAATGAAAACTCTTAAATTGAATTTTCTTTTTTGTGAAGAACTCTTAAATTGAATTTAAAAATCTTAAAAATAAATTTAGATTTAAAAAAACAGGGAAATATAAAAAAGGATTCCCTCCGTCCCAAAAAGGTTGGCCAAAGTTGACTTTCACGTGGAATAATAAAGTAAAAACTGTGTGGTTAAAATTTGGGCAGAGGAGAGAGAATTAACTTTAGCCACATGCTCCTTACTTTAAATGGAAATGACAAATCTTTTTGGGACATACAAAAAAGGAAATTTGGTCAATCTTTTCGGGACGGAGGAAGTACAAAAAAGTTAAAAATACAAAAGTCGAAATAAAATGAGTTTTTACCCCAACACGAGAACACCATATTTACCCCCAACGTCTTGCACAATGAAACTTGTGTATTGCACTTTTTCGCGTTTTCACAACAATTACCAAAATTCCACCGTTTTTATTTACTATAGGCTTAATCGAGCAAATTGAAAATGCGCAATAGAAGAGCTCTGTTGTGCACCACATTGCTTTAAATGTAAGTGTTCTCACATTCCCACATTAAGCATCGTTCAACCTCACCATATATATATATTATAAAATTCTATATTTTATGACTTTTCAATAAAAGAAAAAATATAAATGTTAAGAAACGAAGCATTTCTAAAATATTGAAAAACGTATAATTTTTAATCTAAAATCTTACAAATTATTTAAAAATTTATTAACAAAAAATTAAATTTAGAAAATAAAAATAATTATAAATTTTTATGAAGTAATATTTAAAAATAAAAAAGTAGGAAAACATAAAATTCGTGTAAATACCATTTTTTTAAAAACTAAATTGCTAAAAAAAATAACTTTAAACAAACTTAAAACACTAAAAAGGGTGAAAAGTGATTTAGAAAATTTTTAAAAAAACTCTCTTAGATAAAAATTTCGAAAATTTAGAATTAATAAAAGGCAGAAATTTGTAAAGTTGTAAAAATGTAAATAGTATAAATCTTTTAATTGATATTTATTAAGTAAAAAAATTAATTATTATTTCAAAGGCTTATTGTGGTTATTTTGTTGCAGGTTGTTTCAATGCGTTGCTTTTGATTGATCAATTTCCAAATTTTGATTTAATGTTTATTTATGTTTTCTATTGTTTTTTTTATTTTCATTAGTGTAACTTTATTATTATATGTCTGGGTGCAATCATACATTTATGCACACATTGGCGCACACACATATATGTATAATTAAAGAGGTTATTGTAATTAAAAAAAAAACTAAAAGTTGAAACATACTTGAACATGAAAAAAAAATATTAAAAGTAGTAAACAAAAAACTACATGATACAACAAAAAGAAACAAAAAATAACACATAAGGCGCAACAAAAAGCTACACAATGAAACAAAAAGCAACAAAAAATAAAAAAAATAAAAGTAACATATTATAGTATCTAATGAACAAATATGTTAAATAATTTTTTTTTACAAAAATACTCCTTTGTTACTAAAATGTTTTTAGTAATAAATTGTGTAAAAATAAAAAATAAAACAACTTCAGAAAAAATTAAAAACCTTAAAAAGGGTGAAAAGTGATTTAGAAAATTACTTTTAATAACATTTCTTAGATAAAGTAGGAAAAATATTCTTAAAAAAAAGTAGGAAATTAAAACATAAAACGAAAGTAAAACGTATTATGGTTATTTTGTTGCAGGTTGTTTCAATGTGTTGCTTTTGTTGATAAATTTCCAATTTTTTATTTAATGATTATCTATGTTTTTTATTTTCCTAAGTGTAGCTTTATTATTATATGCGTGGGTGCATACATACATTTATGTACGCAGTGGCACACACACATATATGTATAAAGAGTTACTGTAAACAAAAAAAATAAAACTAAATGGTCAAACATACATAAACATGAACAAACAAAAACTAAATTAAATATTAAAAGTAATAAACAAAAAGCTACACGATACAACAAAAAGAATAAAAAAGCAACACATAAGGCGCAACAAATAGTTACACGATGAAACAAAAAGCAACAAAAAATAAAAAATAAAAGTAACATATTATAGTATTCAATGAATAAATTTTGAAACTTATTCTCCACATTAATAACCAGAATTTTAATTATAATATAAGAATATTAAAAAGGATATAAATAAACTTGTTTTTGGTACATTTACATGTGAACTGAAAAAGGGAGCAAGTAATAGGAATTAGCACGAACAAAACTGAAGTCATTCCCTTTGTCTCAATTTCAGGAAAATATATTATAAAAGAGATATCTGGGACCATTGATATTTCATAGATTGGAGTAAGTTACATCCCTTCATCCCTTGTGCATGAAGTCTCTGACAAACAAATATCCAGCTGCAAATTATATCTGGTTACAAGTTAAAACACAAGCCTTCCCAGTTTGTCCATTTCAAACATGTACAATCTTATCACAAGAAGCTAAGTTAAAACACAAGCCTTCCCAGTTTGTCCATTTCAAACATGTACAATCTTATCACAAGAAGCTACTCTATTGGAGGACGTTGATATACTAATATCATTCACAATCTGGAAGAAAATGAAAAATAAATGTAATTAAGTCTATAATGTGTATTATCCCCATTACAAGTTAGTTGCGTAGAATGTTAACAGCATAGGTGAGGTTCAAAGCAAACACTTATTAATTAAAATAGCCTATAACCAGTAACACAAATGAAGAGCACATGTTCATGGATATAGAAGCTAGAGACAGGATCCAACCTCGAAAACTTCCATGTACTACGTATGAACTAATCCTATGAAACTTGCAAAATCACCGGCCTGCTGTGAAAATACTGCACTCATATTGGCAAACTACTATAGAACTTAGCACGTCATGATGTGTTTGAACAGAATAGAGAATTGATGCTCTCATTTTCCATGGAATTTCATCTGTTGGGCTTCCATTTGATCTGGTTACAAATTAAGGTGAGAAATTGAGTGGATGCAAAACATTCATAGTATTAGACAAGAAAAAATCACAAAATTATCAGTGAATAAAATAGAAGTAAAAGCAATCTATAGAAATATTCAGATAAATGATCACCTCTATGAAACACCAATAACGATAGCTTCATAGTCTCTTCAGTTTGATACATTAGTTCGTTTTTCCTCTTGTCATTGTGTGAATAAACTCTTCTCCTCTCTCACTACTGCAGTTGAATAGACTTTTCCTCTAAAAATTTAAAAAAAAAACAAATATTGCGAGCCTGGATGAGCCAATTTGAGATTTAAAAAAAAATCGTGGAATCATAAATGACATGTATTGAAAATGCTTCTCAAAGCTTTATAATTCGGAAAGTAGAACCTTATTTTGAATTTAACCAACTAGTCGAGGAAAAAATCCATTACGATGGTCAATTAGGGTTGTGGGGAAGATGTTACACCGGTTGAGAGCGTTACAATTCAGAATGAATTCGATCATCGTCGTTTTCTAACCTTTTGCAATCTGGAAGAAGGCGGCGATGATTTTGAGAGAGATGACTCACAACTTGGAAGAAGGGGATGAAGATGAGTGACAGACCTGGTGGACGATGGCGATCAAAGCATAAATCGGCTGATAGAGATGGGATGCACGACCGCAGGGTGCCGACGGCGGGATGCGTGCTAGCAGGGAGAGCAACGGCGGTGACTCCTTGTCTGCCATTGAAATAGCATTCGTCTGCCGTAGAGTGAAGACTGTAAACGCAGGGCCAAAGCAGAGATTGAGACTGAGGACGATTTCTGAGAGAGAGAGACGGAGAGTGGGGATGAGCCGGTGGTTTAAGCTATATTTGAAATAATAAAAAGATTAAATGAAAAGGGAAAAGTTGGGAAGTGAAAGAAAAAATGTACTAGGACATAAATGAAATACTATACACAGAAGTGGTTCTAACGGGTAATTACCACTAATTCAATTCTCATAACCTGAAATGTTAATAGTAATTTTCACGTTTAATATCCGGACCAAGAGCAGATTGATCCCACCACTAGACCATATAAAAAAGGGGAATTTTGAGTTTCCACCCCACTTTTTGATTGATATTTGATTTTGCACTCTATTTTCAAAACTTTTAGACTTTGCACCCTATCTACAACATTTTGTGAAGAAAATTTCCTCAATGGGGGGCAAAAGTAAAGACATTTTAGAGGAAATGAGGAGCAAAGTCTAAGAGTTTTGAAAATGGGGTGCAAAGTCTAATATCACCTAAAAGTGGGGTGCAAAGTCAAAATATAAAAAACTTATAATCCCTCCGTCCCACAAAGATTTGCCGGATTAACATTTTTTTGGTCAATGATGGAAAAATTTGAACAATTATTTTAATTATTATATTTGTATATACGGAGTAATTTATAAGTTTTATACTTTTATGAAATTATTTTAATAAGGAAAATTTTAATATAATTTTCATATTCAAAATAATTTCATGTTATATTATATCTGTTGGGTTAAGGGTCCAGACCGAGGTCCGGCCCACTAACCTCTTCTTCACCAGACGTGCGTCCAGTCAGACCACGAGGCCAGCCCGCAGGCCCATACTCCTTGGGAAGGGACGAGCGTCTGGGGTTGGGGGTTCAGGCCCAGCGGCTCCTCCCGACGAATGTCTATGCAGGGGCAAGGAGCAGGACCACGGGCCATCAGGGGTAACGACGAACGTCTCCTGAGCAAGCCCATAGTCATCGGAGGAAACCCAGTCCACATGGTGAGAATCCATCAAGGCCAGGAGACGAACAGCCGGAACCTCTTGAGGGTCACTTGGAGTGATCCAGTTCACTTCCCAGGCGGACGAACGTCCCCATTATTTAGGCGGGAAACCTAGATTCTGGCGGGAAGTGCATTTAATGCTGAAGATTTGGTGGTTGGGACACAAGCGGTCCACAGGCCTCCACGTCAGCATGGCCACCTGCCCATTGGCGGGTATAAATAGAAGCATTTATTTCATTGTAAAGGGTTGGCAACTTTCTATTATTAGCACTCTAGCTATAGCATTCTGACTGGCAGCACTTCTACTGTCTTGTGAGACGAACGGCCGACGGAGCCTTAGCGAAAAGTATTGTATTAGGGAGTTATTAAGAGATAATAATACCTAATCATTTACTTGCTACCCTACTGCTTTCCTAATCCATATCATCTGCTTGTTGGGCTAGTTTAATCACACACTCCATTCGAAATCCTTGGGCTTACGTGTTGGACCCGGGGGTTGAAGGAATAAACCTCAACACTGGCGCCGTCTGTGGGAAACTGAACAAAAAGTTTCCAAAAAACTCTCCCAAACAGCTACTGAATCTACCCGCAGCAAGCACGATGACAAGAAACAACCGCCAACGCGACCTCTCCGAGCAGCTGTCCCGCGGACGAAGCAACCGCGGGCAAACCACAGAACGCTCCGAGACGTTGGGGACGGCTGGGGGTGAGGGTGGCCTCACAAACCTCATCCCCCATGAGGCCAGGCATGACCCTCGACTCATGAGGGAGCTGGCAGAAACAATGCGCCGAATGGCGGACGAACAGGAGGCGAACGAAGAGGTGTATTCAGCTAACACCATCTGGACGCCCATATCACCTATCCACCACATGCAGTCCCTGGACGAGACAGTGGAATCTGCCGGGCGTCGGACGCCCATCCACATGAGGTTGGGTCAAAATCCGTCCTCCCACGAAGCTGGGGGGCACACTAACACCAGCACCCCTCGGTATGGTTGGCAGGACGATCATCGGGGGCGTACGCCGGACGTTCCCTCAGAACGTCAGGGCACCACCATTGCCCCCGCTGCCAGTAATATTGGACGACGTTTCCAAAGGCATGGTGCCCATATTACCCGGAGGCAACCCGACGCGGTTGTCCCTCGAAGGAACATTGCGCTCGAGGCCGCCCCTCCTGTGTCCCCCGGAAGGGCCGCACAGGAGGCCCGGCTAGAGGCAATGGAACGGCGAATAGCCGAAATGGACAGACGGGCGGAGGCCATCCCAGCTACGCCGCGTTTCTCCCTCACTTCACCCTTCACTCCAAGGGTCATGAATGCAGAGATCCCGCGGGACTGCAGACCCCCCCAGGGGATAGTATACAACGGGACCGGGGATCCCAAGGCTCACTTGATCAGCTTCCAGGGGAACCTTTCCATGCTGGGGGCCTCGGATGAGGCTATCTGCCGGCTCTTCTTCAGCACCCTGAGGGGGCCAGCGCAGGACTGGTTCGGGCAGCTGAGGCCCGGATCTATTGACAACTACGAGCAGCTGTCCCAGCAGTTCATGGCCCAATTCGCTGCCAGCACCACCCCCAAGAAGAGCTTCACGTCGCTCACCAGTGTGAAGCAAGGAAGGGGCGAACCTCTGGCCCAATTCCTGGTCAGGTGGAGAGACGAAGTACTCCAGGTGGACGACCTGGACGAACGGCTAGGAGTGAATCTGTTCACCAGTGCTCTGGCGACGGGGGACCTATACCGAGACCTTCGAAGGAATCCCAGCACCAGCTACACTGAGGTGCTGGCTCGGGCGCAGAAGTATGCCTCCATTGAGGAGGAGATCAGATTGAGGGACGGCGCTCCTGCAGCCCCTCTCCGAAAATTGGCGGACAGGCTCGGCCCTGGAGGCGGACCATCCCCCCCGAGCAAAAAGAAGAAGACGGACGGCGGCATGGTTCCGTGGAGGGCTCATCCGGAGGCCAGCCGCGTACATCCGGAGGAATATCACGTTCCTCTGGCCTACCCCGTCAGTCAGATTTTCGACGCCATCAAAGACAAGGGCATCCTGAGGGAGCCCCAAGACAAAAAAGCGCGTATGGGTCTTGACGAAACCGCATACTGCGAATACCACCAGAGGGTCGGCCACCTCACCGACAATTGCAAGCAGTTGAGAATGGCCATCGACGAACTGATCCGGCAGGGCTACCTGGGCGAGTTCACCCAACTACTGAAGAAGAATAGCCCAAGGCAGCCGAACCCGAGATCACGATCATGGCGCCGCGACGATCGGCGCGAGGCGGAACCGAAGGACGCAGACTACCGGAGTGCTGACAAACGTCCGGAGGGGTCCCTCGGCCCGGACGGCGGAAAGAAGAAGTTGGAGATCAAAGTGATCTTTGGGGGCGCTGAGACGGGGGACACGCCTGCGGAACGGAAGAAGTTTGAAAGATCCCTCTATGTGGGCTCCATATCAGCACCCCTCGCCAAAAAGAACAAGGTGGAGGCCATCACCTTTGGACCGGCCGACCTGCCGATGTCACCAGCCCCTCACAGGGATGAGTTGGTGATCAGCATGGATGTCAACAATGCGATCGTCCGACGCGTCCTTGTTGATACGGGAAGCAGCGTGAACGTCCTCTATTGGGAGGCGTTCGAGGGAATGAAGTTGAGGAAGGATCAGCTGGCCCCCCCTACGTACCCCTCTTTCCGGCTTCACAGGGGACTGCATCGATGCGGAAGGCACCATCGGCCTCCCGGTTGAAATCGGGGATGGACCTCACACCACCCGCATCCGGATGACGTTCGTCGTGGTCCGCCTAAAATGTGCTCACAACGCAATTTTGGGCCGACCCGGCTTGGAGGATCTTGAAGCCATCTGCTCCGTGCGGCACTCATGCATCAAGTTCCCCACCGAGACAGGGGTGGGGGTTGCCCGCACGGATCCGCACATGGCCAGGGCCTGCTACACCAAGGCCATGGAGAGGTTCAGAGAGCGAGAAGCCCGGGTCAACAGCATCACTGAGAAAGCCAGGCAGGCTGACTTCGATGCTCGTCTGGAACCGGCTGCCCTGCTCGAGGAGGTGGAACTGGATGATCCTTCGGACAGGAAGGTGTCCATCGGGGCCGATCTAGAACCTGAGATCAAGGAGGGGGTCATAGCCATCCTCCGGAAGTTCAAAATCCTATTTGCCAGAGGGCCGGAGGACATGCCTGGCATAGACCCCAACCTCATATGCCACAGACTCGCCGTACGACCGGATGCCAAACCTATCCAACAGAAGAAGAGGTACATGGCAGCCGAGCGGCGAGATTTCATCAAGAAGGAGGCTGCCACGCTCCTCAGCATCAAGCACATCCGGCCGGTCATCCACGTGGAGTGGCTAGCTAACGTGGTGTTAGCCCCAAAGGGCGATACGTGGCGGATGTGCGTCGATTACTCGGATCTCAACAAGGCCTGCCCGATGGATCCGTATCCGGTGCCGAGGATCGACTTGCTCGTAGACGAAACGGCGGGTTGCGAACTGCTCAGCTTCATGGACGCGTTCAGAGGCTACCATCAGGTGTTCATGCACCCTGATGATGCAGAGAAAACGGCGTTCGTCACAGCGGACGGCGTGTACTGTTATGTGGTCATGCCATTCGGCCTGAGGAATGCCATGGCCACTTTCCAAAGGATGATCGGGATGTTGTTCAAAGATGTACTGGGAAAGACCATGGAGGCTTACGTGGACGACATCCTGATCAAAAGCAAGAAGAAGGAAGACCACGTTCGGGACATGGAGAGGATTTTCACCATCATGGAGGGGGCTAGCATGAGGCTCAATCCAAAGAAATGTGCTTTTGCCGTCAGGGGCGGCAAATTCCTCGGCTACATGATGAGTGAGCGGGGAATCGAGCCTAACCCAGAGAAGGTGAAAGCAATAGTGGATATGGAAGCCCCGAGAAATCTGAAGGACGTACAACGCCTCACCGGGAGATTGGTGGCCCTGAGCCGATTCATGTCAAAACTAGCAGACAGGGCAATTCCCTTCTTCCAGATCATGAAGAAGGCGAATCCCTTTGAGTGGACACCGGAGTGCCAGGCTGCCTTCGAAGATTTCAAGATATACCTCTCCTCTCCGCTCGTCCTCACCAAGGCAGACCCCGGGGAGCAGCTGTACATGTACCTGGCGGTGGCGGACTTGGCTGTGAGCGCTGTGCTACTCAAAGAGGCGGAAGGCGTTCAGCGGCCAATCTATTTTGTGAGCAAGGCACTGAATGACCCGGAGACCAGATACACACTGATGGAGAAGACGGTCCTCGCCTTGATAGCATCCGTCAAACGCCTGGCTCCGTACTTCCAAGCACACCCGGTGACTGTATACACGACACAACCTCTCGCCACGATCCTCCGGAACCCCATGGCTAGCGGGAGGATAACCAAATGGTCCCTGATGATCGGCCAGTACAACATAGAATTCAAGCCGAGGCCGACGATCAAGGGACAGGCGCTGGCAGACTTCATCGCCGAATGCACTGCGCGCACCGAGGACGATCTCCAGGGCGACAATGATTTCAACAACTGGTGGGAGATGTACACCGACGGGGCCTCGAGTGCAAAAGGTTGTGGTGGGGGAGCAGTGATCACTTCACCTGAGGGTTTCAGGGCCTACTACTCCATGAAATTTGAATTCAAAGTCACCAACAATGAGGCTGAGTACGAGGCGCTGATCGCAGGACTGAAATGTGCGAAGGCACTCGGCGCAGCTCGTCTGAAGGTGAGAATGGACAGTCAGCTGGTGGTGACTCAGATGAATGGGACGGCTGAAACCAGGGAAGAAAGGATGAAGGTTTACAAGGAGCTCGCGGAAGAACAAACCGCGCAGTTCGAACAAGTGATAATTGAGAAGGTATCACGGGTGGAGAACGCCGAGGCTGACATACTATCCAAGCTAGGCAATCCCCCGACCGATGACCCTGCGACGAACATCCCCCGGCACATTAGGGGCTTCGTCAGACAAGAGACACTCTCGGTTCCAGCAACGGACGTCATCCGGGTAGAGGCCATCTCCATCGCCGAACCTAATTGGTCGAAAGAGATTGCAGACTACCTCAGGGATGGAACGCTCCCCGAGCCTGAGGATGATGGCAGCTCCGGACGGGCAGCATGGATAAAGAGGAGGGCCCCCAACTTCGAGCTCATTGATGGGCAGCTCTACAAGAAGACGTTCGGAGGGCCGTACTTGAGGTGCCTCCCACCGAGCTTGGCAGCGGCCGTCGTTGAAGAGATACACGAAGGCATCTGTTCCAGTCACCAGGGCCCTCGTACTTTGGCTCGGAAGATCATCTTGCAAGGGTACTACTGGCCGACCATCCAGCAGGACTGTTTCAACCACACTCGGAAGTGTGCGGTATGTCAGCAATATGCTCCCGTCCCCGGGCGGCCGGCAAGCTTCTACACTCCAATGACGATTGCACTACCCTTCGCCAGGTGGGGCGTAGATCTGCTGGGCCCTCTCCCGACGACGACCGGCGGAAGGAAATTTGTCATTGTGGCCATTGACTACTTTACAAAGTGGGTAGAGGCCGAGCCGCTGGCCTCCATCACCGAATATCAATGTCAGAAGTTCCTCTGGCAGAATGTTATATGCCGCTTCGGGATTCCAGAACAGGTCATCACTGACAATGGCCGGCAGTTCGTCGGCAGAGGATTTGAGGCATACCTGGCAAAGTGGGGCATCAGGCACTCTAAGGCCTCGGTGGCCTACCCACAGGCCAACGGCCAGGTGGAGAACATGAACCGGACCATCATGGATGGGATTAAAAAGAAATTGGAAGATTACACGTCCACCTGGCCGGAGCAGCTCAATTACGTACTCTGGACGTACAGAACAACCCCAAGGACGGCAACCGGCGAGACACCTTTTGCGTTGGCATACGGATTCCAGGCCAAGGTGCCAACAGAGGTACTAGTATCCACACATCGCACAAAGCACTTCCAGCCGGAGGACAACGAGGCAAACCTACGAGCGGAGCTCCATTTCATTGAGGAACGAAGAGACCTAACAGCTCGTCGCATGGAGGAATATCACCGAGCCACCCAAAGATACTTCAACAAGGCGGTGAAGATCCGTGAAATTGAGGCTGGGGACCTCGTACTCAGAAAGAGAGAGAAGAGCAGGCCGCTGGAAGGTGGCAAGATGGCCAAAAACTGGGAAGGCCCGTACAAGGTTATGAGAAGATACAACCAGGGGACGTTCCTACTCCACACCTTGGAAGGAAACCACGCTGGGATCTGGAACGTCGAACACTTGAAGAAGTTCTACCAATAATTAGAGATAGATCGTTGTAATATTTTGGTCGAAGTACCATGTAACACCGCCGATCGTCATATCTATCTTAAAAGGATTACTTCTGTTCTTCACTCCCTATAGAGAGATTAAAAGCCGAAGTGCTATTGAAATGATTTCCTCCTCAAAAAAAAAAAAAAGAAAAAAAAAAAGAGGAGAAGGGGAGATACGACTCCTGTGAGAGAGGGAGTCTTGACGAGGTATGCCTGATCTTCCTTCACCGCGTATGACGAACGTCTCCCGACGCGGAGGTTAGTAGGAACGTGGGGGAGGCTAGACGTACAAAAGGGAACCTCGGCAGGATAAACCAGTTCCTCCCATTTCCCGTGGATCGATGAACACCTTCTGCCAAAGCAGAAGGCTAGTAGGGCCACGAGCATGGGACGACGAAGCAGGGAATCCCGACGTGGATAAACCAGTGACCTCCTTGCGATCGTTGGATGACCGAACGTCTTCTTCGAAGTAAGAAGATTAGTAGGACAACGACAAGGACGAACGAAGCCTAGTTCCTCCCCCTGATGAGCGCATGGCGAAAGCCTTCTGCGAAGCCAGAAGACTAGTAGTTCGCGGCTGGGGACGAACGGAGAGAGGGAATCCCGACGTGGGTAAACCTGTTTTTTCTCAAGGCGGGGATGGCGAACGTCTCCTGCGAAACCAGGAGACAAGTACCCACGAAGCTAGGGAAGGACGAAGACTGATTAAAAGACTCCAAAAAAAAAAAAAAAAAAAAAAAAAAAGAGGAGAAGGGGAGATACGACTCCTGTGAGAGAGGGAGTCTTGACGAGGTATGCCTGATCTTCCTTCACCGCGTATGACGAACGTCTCCCGACGCGGAGGTTAGTAGGAACGTGGGGGAGGCTAGACGTACAAAAGGGAACCTCGGCAGGATAAACCAGTTCCTCCCATTTCTCGTGGATCGATGAACACCTTCTGCCAAAGCAGAAGGCTAGTAGGGCCACGAGCATGGGACGACGAAGCAGGGAATCCCGACGTGGATAAACCAGTGACCTCCTTGCGATCGTTGGATGACCGAACGTCTTCTTCGAAGTAAGAAGATTAGTAGGACAACGACAAGGACGAACGAAGCCTAGTTCCTCCCCCTGATGAGCGCATGGCGAAAGCCTTCTGCGAAGCCAGAAGACTAGTAGTTCGCGGCTGGGGACGAACGGAGAGAGGGAATCCCGACGTGGGTAAACCTGTTTTTTCTCAAGGCGGGGATGGCGAACGTCTCCTGCGAAACCAGGAGACAAGTACCCACGAAGCTAGGGAAGGACGAAGACTGATTAAAAGACTCCAAAAAAAAAAAAAAAGGAGAAAGAAAGAGGAATGGAGCAAGAAATGTTAGACGAACATGGAACAAACAATGATTTTTATTCTTCGGTACTGATGACCGGAAAGTACAATGTGTGATGTAAATTACAGTGTAAATAATTGTAAGGTACAGACTATGAACAGAGAGTCAAGTTTGGCCGGCGTCAGGGGTCGGGGCCGTAAAGGGGACCTGCTTGGTTTTTTCCCTGGCCTCAGCTTCTTCACGCTCCTTACGCTCCCTCAGCAGTTCAAGGGCCCCTTTATGGGCGTCTACCATCAGGGAATCGAAGCCAGCTGCCGCAGGATCAAAAGGAGCCCCAAAGTGACGCTCGAAGGCCGGAAGATTCTCTGCCACGAGGCCGACCATACCCTTAAGATAAGTATCGTCGGCAAGATCATCGAGGAAGCGTTCCCCAGTGGGAGTGGCCTGGAGCAATTTGACGCCATCCAGATAAGGGTCCGGGCAAGTGGCCAAAAACTCACCGACGAGCCTCGGAAGGAACCTCATGGCCATGGTATGAATGGCACCAGTGTAGGCTTTGGACTTCTGGAACTCAATGGAACCAGATTCCTTGATCTTTGAAACGTCGGCCTCATAGATGGGGACATGATTATCCACACCCGTACGGCGGATTTCCACCTTTGCCTGTTCCACAGCCCACAGCCGGCTGCGAAGGTCCACAAGCTCGGCCTCCTGCTTCCTAAGAAGCTCTTTCTGAGAAAGGCTCTCCTGGACGAGCTTGTCATAAGCATCAGCCTTTTCTTGAAGTGTTCCGGCCCTGCCTTTGGCGTTCCTCAAGAGGGCATCGCATTCAGCCCGCACCCGAGCCATCTCCTTGCCTTGATGCTCAAAGGCCATCCGAGCCCTGTGGAAATACAGCCCGGCCTTGTCCAGGGTACTCTGCCCACACTCCAGGAGGTCTTCAGGGGCCTCATGAGCGGCGAAATCCTGGGGGACCTTGAGGTTGAGACCGCACCAGATGGAGGACGCGGTTTGGCCAAAGAGCATCATCGACTCCTTGCGAGGGCCAACCCCGGAGAATTCGATGAGGCCAAGGGAGGACCCGTTGGCTTCGGGAGGCGAAGGGGGACGAACATCGTCAGGACCCTTGGTAGCATGAACACCCTCATCCCGAAGTCGACGAACCTCGGAGTGCACAGGAGGAGAAATGGGGGGCTTGTTCTGGGAAGAGGGTCTCCGCTTCAAGGGACTCCCAGGCTCACCGTCGGAGTCATCAGCCACTATAATGGCTTTGGAGGCAGTGCCATCAATGCGCGGCCTCTTTGACGCCCCGGCCTCCGGCGCATCGTCTGATCGTCTCCTGCTCGCCCGAGACTCAATCTGGGGGACGAGCGGCTTCCTGCCCTTATCCTCATCCTTGTTGTCGCGACCGTGGGCATGCGAAGTAACATTGGTGCGCCCCATGGGTGATATGGATGGGAAAACTCCTGCAGAAAGATAGTCAAGACGTTCAGAACCATAACAACGAAAGGGTGATAGGACAATGCAAGTACAAACAGACGCACCTAGTCCGGCCCGAGCCTTGAAGGGCTCGGCCACCAGCGACCGAAGGTTCTGGATGCCAAGACCAGCTATGCGCTTGGCGTAGCCAAGCTCCTCATCCGTCATAGGCGGCGGAATGGACTTCACCGGATAGGCGTTCCACCTATCAGAGAATGGCATCGGGGAGCCTACTTCGGCGAGGAAGAACCGTTCCTCCCAGCCGTCCGGGTTCCCGGCGTTGTTTGAGAACAGACCCATGGACGAACGCGCAATGAGGGTTAAGTACCTCGTACGTCCAAAGGGAGATAACCGGAAGAAATGATGCAATAAGTCGACGGTAGGGGTCACGTCAACACTGTGACACCGAATTATAAAACCCGCAATGATCCTATAGGCAGCGGGGACGAACTGAGCAGGCGCCACTCTGAGGCTCCTAAAAAGCTCTATATGGAAGCTATGGAGGGGGAAAAGGAGACCGGCTATAACGGAGTCTAAATGGACCACCACATAGCCGGGCTGATGGCGCATTGGGTTGCGCAGACGACGATCGTCATAACCCCTTGGGGGAAGGAACCATTGGCTTATCAACCGACGATCGGCGTTCAAAAGACGCTGGCGTTGACGACGAACGCCAGAAAAATTCAGGTGATGTCGGGGGGGGCCATGGTGGCATACCCCGCTCATAGAATTCTAGATCATCACCAGAGGAGCACCCATCGTCAAACCTATCCCCGGAGGTCGACGAGCTGTTTTGGATCCTTGAATCAATGGTTTGGGGTCCCAGCATAGGCAAAGACATGACGACGTTCGGTACCTACGGGTGTTGGAGACTAAGGCAGCGCCGAGAAAAGCTAGAGAGAGAAAGTGGGTGCGCAGCACAAGAGCTAGGGATGAGGCAAATGGAGAATTCGCGAGACCTTGGGTACTTATAGACAGCACCGCGGGATCGCACCAACCACGGTGGAACACGTGGCCCCTGGATACCGGTACCTACCGCGGCATTAAAGGCACCTCGATGTTACCACCCCACAACCACCGCAAAGGAAGCCGGTTTAATGCCACGAGCGTCCCCCATAGGGGCACACAGGGACCGCACCCACAGGCTGTTCACGGAAAGACGTGCATATTCGCGGGATCTGGTCCTGCCGTTCCAAGGAAGACGTGCGTGTTTCCATGCTTCACAAAACTGGAACGCGGGCCCAACCAGACGAACGTCCGCGAACGGTATCTGGTTTAAGCACAAGGCGTAAAAGGTCATGCTGTCCTTAACACGACGGACTTCTCTACCAAAGCACTGTTCCTGGGGAGTGCGTTCGTATCCCCACATCTAGCTGCACAGGCGAACGTCACGGATGGTCGTGCCTATAACCACGTGACGAACGTCTCCACCAACTCCGATCCGGGATTACGCATGCAGGGTCAGCGCCCGAGCATACGAACGTATCTCGAGAGATTGGGATACAGGAGTGAATTATAGGCACGAACGTCCTCACAAACTTGGGCTATATTCCATAATGGCAAAATGCTACTAACAATAAAAGAAAGCGGGAAGAGTTATGAACGTAGAGACAATGATGGGGCAAAAAGGTTGTGTATTCCTCGGCTCTACTGGCCGGATAAGTACATAGTCAAAATGAAGAGATTACGGGCTACATTAAACAAAATTTGGGGAAACAGGCCGGGACCCCCCAGGAACGGTCTCTTCTTCCTCTTCGGGCTCGGGCTCGGGGGTCGGAGGCTCCGGAACTTCACCCCTGGCTTTGGCTTCCTCCCGCCGGGCGTCCCTCTCCAGCTTGCCCACTGCCCGTATCAACTCCGGGTCCGTGGTGTGCTGGGCCAGATCGAATCCGGGACCCTGAAGAGCGGCGAAGACCGGCAATGTGGCCTTTACCCCCTCGTTGTAGCCGATGACAAAGGAGCTATCCCCAACATCATACAGGAACTTCTCGGCCAGGGGGGCACTCTCCAGGACCTGGACCCCGAACTTAAGCCGGTCCTTCGGCGCACGCTTCTGCAGCTCGGCGGCGAATACATCGCCGAAGGCACCGCCGAGATACCTCTGGGCGGCGATCATGAAAGCCCCAGAGTTACGATACCCGGTATCATCGACGAGCCATTCAGGGGCCTCGTCCTTGGGAGCAGGGAGAGCTGGGACGAGCTTGAACCCGGCCTTCTCCAGAACCGCGAGTTTCGCGGAGGACTCGCGGGCTATCTGCAGGGCGGCCTGCAGTTCTTTGTCCTTGGCCGCCAGCTCCTTCTCCTGAAGACGAGCGGCCTCCCTCGCCTTCTTCAGGGCCGCATCTGCCTTATTCCTGGCCTGAAGGGCATCGGCATCTCGAGCAGCCTCGGCCTGCAGCGTAGAGAGTCCAACCTACAAAAGAGACAAAGAGGATGAGACTTCAATTCAACAGAATACGGAAATCTACCGCCCGACGAGAGGCAAAGTCTCACCTGAAGAGCGGCGGCCAGAACCGCATTAGAGGCCTCCGAAGACGTCCGGGGAGGCATTTCCACGCCGACCAGAGAGGCAATCTCCTGCCAGACATCATGAGCCGGGCGCCCAAGGGGGGGAAGGATTAACCCCTGCTCGTCGGGGGCTGAAGAGGAAGCCCCCCGGGGCCTCTTGGACTTCTTGTCCTTCGCCTTCTCTCCCTCATGGGGATGGACGGCCTGCAGAGGTGCCACAACCTCGGGGACGCCAGGATTAAGGATTGGGGCCTGGGACCCCTGCGCCATCACCGTGGCGATGAGGTGCCGTTCCGCCTCCACCGTGCGACGATCGGCCTGGGAGGCAGAGGAGTTAGAATCTGCTGTTTGAACGGTCTTGGCCTTGGCAAGGGCAGCATCAGCAGCAGCGCCTTTGCCTTTCCTCGTCCTGAGGAGCTTCTCGTGATTCATTTGTTCTATGGTCGGGGGGAGGCCTGAAAGGAAAATAGGAAATATGTTAGATGGACGGGCGTCAGGAATGACTCACCTCGGAGGTCAGGACCGCCCAGTACCCCGAGACGAGCGTAGGAGGAAAGATGCCCGAGAGTATGGGCGGTACCTATTCCTGCCGCGGCAAGTGCCTCAAAAGTTAGGAAGTCATCCAAGGGCCGGACGCCGCCCGTCGAGATCTTCCTGATGTCCTCCTCCAGATCGTCGGTCAGCTCCGGGGACCCTATCTTGGGCGGATAGCCATTCCACCGTAGTGGCAGACGGGCATCCGCGTACCGCACGAAGAAGAACCGATTCTTCCAATCATGGATGGAACTCGGTGCCCCGCTGAACAACCTCCGCTTCGGACGGGCTGCGATGCTCAGGAAACCGTCGGAATTTTGGGGGGTGAGCCGGTAGAAGTAATGGAACAGATCCAAAGTGGCGGTGACCCCATTGTCCTTGCAACGGACTAGGAAGGCGGAGAGCCACCGATAGGAATTCGGCATGAGTTGTGCGGGGGCTATCTGGTAACAACAGAAGAATTCCACAAGGAACGGATGAAGAGGGAAGAGCAGTCCAGCCTCGATTGAGTCCAGAAGCACCATAATCATCCCTGGGCGTCTCCTCATCACGTGGGTTGCGCCACGAAGGCTGTATACGGACGGAGGGGGAAGAACACCTTCAGTTTGTTGAGGGCCACCGGCGAGAAGACCTGCTCGTGGCAGAGGACATTCTTGATCGGGCATAGATGCCTCTCCACATCTATCTTTAGCCCGAGGTCGAAAACTTCGATGTCGGAACCGTCCTGGGCCTCGACCCCAGAGTCATATCCGTCCGGACGACCGTCCTCACTGGCGGACTCCTGTTCCCCGTCTTCAACCACGGGATCCACCACGTCGAGAGCCATACTGTGTTGCTCCCCCGAATCAGCACCCTCCTCACCGGGGACAATTTTAACAACACCAATTTGGGCTTCCCCGGCCTGAACAGTTCCCACGGTAGGGGCCGAGCCAGAACTACCGGAAGTGCTAGTCTCGCCCGAGGAGCGTGAACCGGAATCAGAAGAGGAGCCCGTGGAGGAACCCGATGAACCCGAACCAGAACTTGACGAGATCTCCATCGAAACCATCTCGGCGAGAATTCAAGACAAGGAAAAGAAGCAGAGGATGGAAGTTACCTTAGAAAGGGGTTAGCCGAGCTTGAAAGCGGGAGAAGACTTGAGGAGCTGCGGAAATTCGGAAACAAGGGAGCAGAAATCGGGAACCCTAATCCAGAGGGAAAACCCGGCATTTATAGGAGAAACACCGGTGGGGGAGCCAACTGGGGGCTGACGCGTGGCAGGGAGCGTATCCCGGCTCACGCGTTGTGCGTGGGGCGAAGGCGTAATGATGACATTTCCTCGGAAAATGCACCGCCGCAACAGCAGCCGTCACCTCGTTTCCTGAACCGTCGACAGCTGTTAAGCACCATGACCACGAGCATACGCCTCCACTTGGTGAAATAAACACAAGTACCAGGTCACGAACGTCCTACCCTCAGGAGAGATCATACTTCCTTATGTCCTGCGCATGCTCAGAACATCAGAAGTGGGGGACTTGTGTTGGGTTAAGGGCCCAGACCGAGGTCCGGCCCACTAACCTCTTCTTCACCAGACGTGCGTCCAGTCAGACCACGAGGCCAGCCCGCAGGCCCATACTCCTTGGGAAGGGACGAGCGTCTGGGGTTGGGGGTTCAGGCCCAGCGGCTCCTCCCGACGAATGTCTATGCAGGGGCAAGGAGCAGGACCACAGGCCATCAGGGGTAACGACGAACGTCTCCTGAGCAAGCCCATAGTCATCGGAGGAAACCCAGTCCACATGGTGAGAATCCATCAAGGCCAGGAGACGAACAGCCGGAACCTCTTGAGGGTCACTTGGAGTGATCCAGTTCACTTCCTAGGCGGACGAACGTCCCCATTATTTAGGCGGGAAACCTAGATTCTGGCGGGAAGTGCATTTAATGCTGAAGATTTGGTGGTTGGGACACAAGCGGTCCACAGGCCTCCACGTCAGCATGGCCACCTGCCCATTGGCGGGTATAAATAGAAGCATTTATTTCATTGTAAAGGGTTGGCAACTTTCTATTATTAGCACTCTAGCTATAGCATTCTGACTGGCAGCACTTCTACTGTCTTGTGAGACGAACGGCCGACGGAGCCTTAGCGAAAAGTATTGTATTAGGGAGTTATTAAGAGATAATAATACCTAATCATTTACTTGCTACCCTACTGCTTTCCTAATCCATATCATCTGCTTGTTGGGCTAGTTTAATCACACACTCCATTCGAAATCCTTGGGCTTACGTGTTGGACCCGGGGGTTGAAGCAATAAACCTCAACAATATCATTGGTCAAAGTTGGATATCTTTGACTAAGAAAAGTCATTTTGGTGAACCTTTTTTGGGAAGGAAGGGGTAGTATAATTAAAAGTATTAAAATCGTCATCTTTTTGTGAGGAAAAAGAATTCTTCACGACATTTCTTAAAAAAAGTACCACATATACGTATGAAGTAAATAAGACACTTAATTAAAAAATTAACGACAAATTAATTAACGAGGATTACTTTAAAACAACAGATTACATCCACGAAGGACGTTGGCATATAAACACTACTCCGTACAATTTAGCGAGGGTGGGGAAGGAGAAAGGTGCTAAAAGGTAAGAGTAAAATACAATTAATTAACAATATTTGATAATAAAGTACTACAAATCCATTTAAATTAATCTAAGGAAATAAAACATTGAAGGAAAAACAATAAACACATACATGGTGTGTAAGTGTGTTCACTCGTTCACAAGATGAATTTCAATTGATGATTGCTGGGCTTAGTCAAATACGACTGATACATCAAATGTGTAGATAAAAATGGAAAAAGTTTATTGCTCCTATTAGGAAATAGGACTCCACTAGTGACTAGCCTACTAAATAGGGATATTACCCGAAATAGGACTAAAAAGGTTTCAAAATTCCAAAATAGGACTGACATGTTTTTATTCCCAAAATAGGATTAATTACTGCCATGTTTTGGCAGTACCAGACTTCAAACATGGCAGTATTTTCCAAATTTGGCAGTAATTAATCCTATTTTGGGAATAAAAAACATGACAGTCCTATTTTGGAATTTCCAAACTATTTTAGTCCTATTTCGGGAACTTTCCCTACTAAATAAGAACTGAATACGTATATGGCATAATCCACTCGCACACGGCACGCGTATTTTTTTTTAATTCTCCAAGAAAGGTGGGTTGAAGCTAAGATGTGAAAGCTTTCACTCACATGCATTTATAGTATATGTTCGTATACTATGCATGTATGTGTAGTGTGTGTAATTAAGAATGAGCGATGATAATATGCATGTATATGTTCGTAGTTACATGGGATTTGAATTGAAGTAGATGATAATAATGTATACGTACGTACCACATCTTTTACGTTTCAAAAGTTGAACGATTTTTTTAGCTTTTCTCACCGTATCGACAACTCTGTGAAAACCCAAGGTAATTGCCCTCTTCAACTTGTCGGTGACCTTGTTTTGTTCCAATATCGCTTCTGACAAAGTTCTCCAGTTGTTTTGACAACTCATGTCAAATTCATCGGCTTGAAACTGACCGTAAACTCCGTGTGTAGGCTGAACAACGTCGGCTACTTTACGGTTAAATTTCCTTAACCTCATGGATTCAGAGAGCATTTGAATGAAAACCAGAAAAGCAGATGCAATGGTATAATCCCTCTGACGATCATCCCTCCGGATTCCATACAGTTTAGATATGCAAGAGCTGAATTGATTATTCCCTAAGTCACAGTCTTGACGGCCCGATCTATCCTTGAGCTTGCTCTGAAGGTGACCATATGAAGCTTCAAAGGGAATTTGGAAGAAATCTTTTTCCTCATCATCACGAAAGAGTGTCCGCATCACGGGACCCAAATCAACTTCATCTCTAAAATACCATACGGTATTTTGGGAAATGAATGCGATCAAATAAACATCAGTCCTCCTACCAATAAGAGTGATTTTGTGCTTTGCTTCATTGGTTAAGTTTATAAGGAAATAGTTTTCACGCTGGAGAATATCATTGGGTTCTGAAAGTGGCAAGATAGGTATGTCCAAGTGAGTACCATCCCCCAAATATTCCAAGCATTCTTGGATAAATTTATTATAGTACCTACGATTGATACCGTCGTGTTGGAATATATTGTTTTGTTGATGACAAACGACTAGTGTTACTTTTGGTCTATAAGTGATTGCAGGAAAGGAATATAAGTCGTGATTTTGGAACAAGCCGTAGACCTGAACCCGGAACGATCCTACAATGGACATATATGGTTTGTTGTTAACTAATCATGCAGGTGGAACGGCGGACAGAACTATACTCAGGTCCAAATGTACATTATTATTGTGTTGTTGACTAACCGTGCAGGTGGAACTAATATAAGACCATTTCTAGTTCCACAGAAGGTTTAAATTAATATTGATTGCACCTACTTGATTTTCAATAAATATACCTTCCTTATATGAGTGCTTATACTTTATCAAGAATATTAATTTAAGCGAAAATACCTTTTCAAATAATACGTAACTTGCTATATTATGAGTGAATGGTTTGTATTTGGAAATTTAGTTTGGTCATTAAAGTAGCTTGACTTGCAAATGATTGCATAAATATTTTCATTGCTACAAAATATACGTAACTCTCTCTTTTGGTTTGAAAGTATTATCCTTAGTGGAAATCTTAAATGAATAGTTGTTAAAGGAAAGTTTCCTTTGATGTAATGCACGAATATACTTGCCATCTTGGAGTTAGTTGATCGAGCTTCTAATATATTTATGCGAAAAGCTTTCTTGCCTTAAAGTGGAATCTTTTTGATAGCATATGCTTCGATTGATCATAAATAGATATCTCCCAATCTGCATCCATGACTAAATATTCTAATAAATATTTTGAATAGTGTGTTGACCGCACTAGCAAGGACTACTGCTTGTTGCCATAATAGGTAAAGATATCATTACCTTACCTTATTACCTTGAGACCGTTGCATACAATAGATGCTTTCATTATTGCCTTGTTATTATGCTTTCTCATATCTCATATATTATTGGAATGTCAATATAAACGATATATGCCTTTTGCTTGAACATTGAGACATATTGTATAAGGAAGGTAATTAAAAATATCAAGGCAAGTCTACCAAGTTTCTAAGGAAAAGAAGATCAACGGACATCTTCTATCAACCTATATATTTGAAGAATCAAGAGCAAGAAGGAAGTGCTTGACCAAGATAGACATTGAGAGATATATTCATAAAAGAATTACTGAAGCTCAAGGCACCTGAAACTGCTCACTCGGAGTTCTAGATATAGTTTCTTCTTTCCCTTCTTCGTATTGTAATGGGGTTTTGAGGATTGGCTAAGAGCAGCCTCCTCGGGTTGATTTGTGTGAGTGAGAGCTTTGTTGTAAAGCTGAGAGGCTCTCTACCCGCAAGGTAGAGAAGCGTAACTCTTCCTAGAGAGGATAGAGTTGGGGTGGCTCAAGGGTAGACTAGGAGAGTTTCCCTTGTAATCATTCAAAGGCTTTTTAGTGAAGTTGTTTAAAATTCCTCCGAGGGAGGTCGAGGTTTTTTAATCCCTTTTGAGCCAAGGGGTTTTTCCTCGTTAAATTCTTGTGCACTTTACTATTTCGCAACTCCCATCTCCCCACACTAGAACTGTGCGAAAAACTGTCATGGTTCCACACACACACAATTCACCCTCTCTTGTGTTGCTAACCGTTTTCATCACGTCGGTACAATAATTAAAGGTCCTTAGTTGTAGTGGAGGGGTTCATTAGCAGCCATATGGATCTTTGGATGGGGAATGAGATTTGAGAGAGAGCTGATATCGATCTATTGGATGAGAAAGAGAATTGAGAGAGAGCTGAGTGGATATCAGTGGCGGACCCAGAAAAATAGAGCGACGGGGTCCCTATCTTAACGTAGTTCTAATTAATAAAAAATTAATAAAAAATATGTAAAATATTAAAGAAGCCTAACGTTTCATACTTAACGTTCATCATCAAAACATTAAGATAGTATAAAGTAAAAAATTGCAAATAAAAGTCATTCTACAATTCCACCGGCCGTTGATCGCATATCTTATTTTGCAACTCATTCTTCACGGACTTCATACCTAAAAACATGCATTCAACACTTATTGTAGGCTACAATGAGAAGTAGAAATAACTTATTAAGCTTATACACATGTTGATATGTGAGATACTTCTTCATGGATACCATTACAATCAAGAATTGACTTCCAAAAATTCAAAAACAACATATTGTTATGTAAATTATAAGTCAAATTAGTTTCACTATCAACAATTATTTGATCCAATTCTTCATTTACTAATGGCGAGTAATTTGAATTAATATCTGAACTACTTTCAGTACTCCCAATTTCTGAATTATCAAAATATATTTTTACCCTAAAACGTAAAAATATTGAAAAAAACATTCATAAATGCATAGATTTATTAATTTAATCTTAACATTCAAAGAAATTTTGATAATTAATCCAAAAAATAAATAAATTATGCAAAGGGTAAATAAAACCCGGGCGTGCGTGACTTTGGCTAGTTGAATTGGGTCATGGGGTTTTAAAAAGGGGTCAAAACGATATAGTTTTTGTGTTTTAGAAGAGTAAGTGCAGAATAACAAAAATTAGGGCCGCAGGGAATTGAACCCTTGACCTCTGAGTGAAGGCACACTTAAAACCCGCGTGTGCTACCGCTCCACTGCTCCAACCTCGTAGTTTTCATGGAGCTTTTGGTGTAAATATACCGTGATTAATTAATTTTATGAAAAATATATATATAATATATATAGGTATTTTTTTAAAGTCCACGGGGTCCCGGGACCCCATGGGACCCTTAGTGGGTCCGCCATTGGTGGATATGGGTGTATGTATATATAGCAGTAGTGGGCATACATTAATAGTGTGTTTTTCAAAGGACGGTATTAAGAATGTTACCAATATATGGTATCGCCTATCTTGTCATGGGTAATTAAGCTGGGAGGAATTCCCGAGATTACGGATTTACGGGGGTTTTGCAACTCGTCGGTTGCAAAAAGACAGGAGTGTGATTGCATGTATGAAAAAAGTAAAAAACCAAATTCGGATAGATGCATTCCGAATGGGTAATTGGATATCCTTGGGAGGGAAGGAAAATAAGTGGGACTCACGAAAATTAAAAATCATAATCTTGTTTAAAGTGTTGTAACTTTTGTATATATAATTCATTTTTACAAAAAATATACCAAAATTCATAATTTTTTATGAGCTTCCAAAACACCAATATTATCTATATAAAATTCAAAAAAAAATGTAATTTACTGTGTATATTAATCAGATAAAGTTTTCCTTATTTCATCGATAAAATTTAATTAGATAAAAATTACATTTGTTATTTTATTTGTACCCTTCTTTTTTTTAATAAAATAAGAGTCCGTTTGGTGACCATGTTTTCGGCTTATCAAGTTTATCAGCCAACTTTATTAACCGAACATGTAATTTTAAATTTTGCTCTGAATTTTGTAATAATAAGAAATAATAAGGTTGACATTACTTTTCTGAATGTATTGGTTGAAGTTACTATAGAGGGCCATTTTCTCAATTTTTCATATAAATTTTTCTTTATTTAATTAATAAAATATATTTTAAATATAAATTTTACATAAATTAGCAAATTCCACCAATCCAGCTGATTCACCCAAAACTTCATAACTTTTAGCAGAATCAACCGATTAAGCCGATTTTGGTACTACCAAACACACTCTAAAAAACGTGTTCTAAAAAAAATGAATTTAATAAATTAAATTGAAATCAATAAATTAATTCAATAGTATAACATAGTACAAATTACTAAAGTAAATGCTACAATATTGATTTTTTAAAGGCAACACGAATGAATTGTTTATGGGTTACAAAATAAATGTTACTTCCTCCATCCCGCTAAGAAGTTTTCGTTTTCCTTTTTTAGCAGTCCCAAAAAGAAGTTTCCCTTTCCTTAAATGGCAAGTTACCTACAACAAAACAGTTCCAAATAGTGCAAAACAGTGCCAAACAGTGTCGAAACAGTGTCAAACAGTGCCAAACAGTGTCAAAATAGTAAAATTAACTCCCTGGTAAGTTTATTTCCTTAATATGTGTGTAAGTCAAATCGGGAACTTCTTAGCGGGACGGAGGTAGTACATGATTTGGATTAGGGGATTTCAAATCCCCTTATTTAGAAATAAAACATCACATCATATTTCGACAGTCCATGGCAACCGCCAACCAGGTATATTAGGATGTGTTTACTTGGGCTAGAGCTGTCAAACGGGCCAACCCGACCCGACCCACAACGGGTTATGACTTTCGTGGGGCGGGCCAACCTGTTTACTGGCAGGCCATAATTTTTATGACCCTAACCCAGCCCACCTAACCCACGGGTTTTGCGGGCCAGCCCACGGGCCATAAATGTCAAACAAAAAAACAATCAAATATTTAAATTAACATCCAAACACATTTGAAATAATAAGATACATCACTGCCAATGACTTCATAGCTTTGTAAGTCGATCAAAAAAATGTCCAGCAGTTTAAAAAGCAAAAATCATTAAAGTTTAAAAGGCAAACACCAAAATGTCCAGGAGTTTAATGTTTTAATTCAACTCAAAACAAAAACATGATAGCTTTGATCAAACTATCTGCAGAATTCAACACTCCTTCATTAAATCCATCTGCACAACGTTTGGAGCTATATTATCCATCTCCAAATAAGCATTAAGCTAGCAGTGGATCTGAACCATCTCCGGTGCTTTCATCATCTGCACGTATTGGATTAAGCATTCAAAGTTCAACAATAGCATAGCCATAAAAAATAACAAGACATAAAGAAATATAAAATTACCATCCTTAGGGACTTTATATCCCTTTAACCGGTTACGGGCACATAATAACGCTTGGACACGTGCAGGAAGAATGCAAGTTCTGTATTTAGTCAAAACACGAGAGCCAATGCTAAAAGCTGACTCGGATGCCACTGTATGGTGATAGGAATACTAAGCACATCACATGCCATTAATTCTAAGTCACCATATCGCATTTTACGATCACTCCAGTATTGTAGAACATCCATATCATAAAAGTATTTCATCTCAGATCTCCCTTCTTCCAAGTACATATATCCAAAGATGATTTTCCATTGTCGGTTATATTTTGGCTCTCAAATGCAAGGATTTCCTGCATAATTTCGCAATTAAAGAAAGAAATTACTATAAAACTATAAACATAACTAGTAAAATAATACAATCACATTAGATCTTACATTGAAGATAGACAACCCTCTGCCATGTTGCATTGTGACACTTGCATGTGCAGTTGGAGTAACATTTGAAGAAGTAGCCAGCGCGGATTTACTCTTGTATTGTTCAAAGAGCAAATATAGTTTCTCTTTCACAAGACTCAACTTTTCTTGATAAATGTTGGGATCAAGTTTGTTAAAACAATGCTCCAATAGCTCAAACTTCATTCTTGGATCCAAAACAGCACCCATGGCCAGAATGATACTATATTGATTCCAATATTTGGCAAACATCACTAGCATATCACATGCCATAGCTTTAACTTTTTCATCCTTGGAAACAATATTCTTCCTGAGTAGACATTCAATCTTCCAAACATGCATAAAATACAAATTTGAAGTAGGATAGCTAGATCCAGAAAATAAGTCGGTAATTTCATTAAACGGCTCCAGAAGTTCACATATTCTTTGGCCTCTTTCCCATTCATCCGGAGAAGGAAAACTCTTATAATTCGGGTCGTTCAATTTTAGGCTACTGAATGCACGTCGATGCCTAATAGCACTCTCAAGCATTGCATAAGTGGAATTCCACCGATTCGGTACATCTAAATGCAAACCACCTCCAGAATCAATTCCAACTTCCTTAGCACACTCATCAAAGATGATTTCTCTCCTCTCAGCAAGACATTGTTAGCCACTTTTAATCCATCTTGTACTATAAGATTCAATATATGTGCACTACATCTTACATGAAAGAACTCACCATTGCACAATAAATTATTGTGAAAACAAAGTTGTTTTTCAATATGTCTTGCATACTATCATTAGCTGAGGCATTATCCAATGTAAGAGAAAATATTTTTTTCTCTATCCCCCACTCCTTCAAACAATCAAAGATCTTCTTAGCCAACTCTCTACCAGAATGTGGAGGAGGCAATGAACAAAAAGATAAAATCTTACTATTCAGTTTCCAATTATCGTCAACATAATGAGCTGTTAAGCATATATACCCCTCATTTGATATAGCAATCCACGCATCAGAGGTTAAACAAATTCGACTAGGAATTTTTGATAAATCTAGCCTCAAATTTTCTTTTTTTTCCTGATAAAACTTGACAACATCAGAGGCAACAGTGTTTCTATTAATGCACTTGTAATCTGGATTCAAATACAAAAGCAATTCTCTAACCCTCTTATACTCCACAAAAGAAAAGGGCATGTCATGCTCTATGATGCCCATAGTTGTCTTTTCTCGAACAACGTCATCAATTTTTTTTGCTCTTAACTTCCCTTCATGATCAATTAACATCCCACCCACATCCCTATATAATGGCTTTTCTTTGCTTTTATCAAGATGACGCCTTAGGGTAGATGTTCCATATTCGTGTGAGCCAACCACATATTTTTTTGCAATGCTTGCAACTAGCCCTGAGTTTTTTTTATCTTCGCCCTTTCCAATAATTTCAAAATGCTCCCACACATCTGTAACGCCCCTCTCAGGGTTAAAGGAAACGTTACACTAACTTACTACTTTAAAAAAATTGCAATTAACGGCCGTCTATTTAAGAAAATAACCCTGATAAAATATCAAATATAACTAACAATATAACTCTTGATAAAAACTCAATAAAATATGATTATCACCAGTAAATGTGATAACCACCTGGATCCAGGAATTTAATCAAGCATCAAAATCCTCAAATAAAACAATTATAATCTCTTTATTATAACACTGAAATACTGAAAAAAAAATAATATCTAGCTAGAAGCCGCCAAGGTCGTTCCCGTTAACTCATCTTGGCACGCGTTCCACTCCCTCATCATCTTCTTAGGCCTTGGCCTTACCCTTAGTATCTGTACATGCAAAGAAAGAAAACTGATAAGCTTACGCTTAGTAAGTCACTATGGCTCCACAAAAATATCTAGAAGGCTAAGTCAATTTATCAATAGACAAATTTAGGCTATAAGCATGCACTTAGCAAATAACTAACACATAACTTCTCAAATACATTCTGAGGGAGATCTCAAAAGGAAAAATATTTCCTAAAACAATTTCTCAAAACAGCTGGAGAGATCTCAAAATTTCTTTCTCAAAACATCTCTGTGAAACTTTTTGAAAGAGATCTCAAAGACTATATGACACTTTTTTTTTGCTCGGATTTTAATCATGAGTAACCTCTATGTAGGAGACATACTTGTTATGAAAGATCAACTGAGGCTAAAATGGAAGGCAGCAAATACTTAATTTTGAGAGGTGTATGACTAGAACGATGGTGTCTTCAGATAACAGCCCCAAGTACTTCCTAAATGAAGTAGAAGACTTAACTCAAGAATATAGGCACTCGAATAATTTTTTAATCTAACTAACTCGTAATAACACATAGATTTTATGAGTTGAGTACATACTTGACTTTTCTATCTAACCGATTGCAACAACACGCAAACATACTTTCACATAGCTAATTTTTAACACAACTAAGTACTTACTTGGAAGATGACGAGCACGTGTACGGTGACAAATGAAGTTACGGGACAACCTGGGCTCTGATACCAAACTTGTAACGCCCCTCTCAGGGTTAAAGGAAACGTTACACTAACTTACTACTTTAAAAAAAATTGCAATTAACGGCCGTCTATTTAAGAAAATAACCCTGATAAAATATCAAATATAACTAACAATATAACTCTTGATAAAAACTCAATAAAATATGATTATCACCAGTAAATGTGATAACCACCTGGATCCAGGAATTTAATCAAGCATCAAAATCCTCAAATAAAACAATTATAATCTCTTTATTATAACACTGAAATACTGAAAAAAAATAATATCTAGCTAGAAGCCGCCAAGGTCGTTCCCGTTAACTCATCTTGGCACGCGTTCCACTCCCTCATCATCTTCTTAGGCCTTGGCCTTACCCTTAGTATCTGTACATGCAAAGAAAGAAAACTGATAAGCTTTACGCTTAGTAAGTCACTATGGCTCCACAAAAATATCTAGAAGTCTAAGTCAATTTATCAATAGACAAATTTAGGCTATAAGCATGCACTGAGCAAATAACTAACACATAACTTCTCAAATACATTCTGAGTGAGATCTCAAAAGGAAAAATATTTCCTAAAACAATTTCTCAAAACAGCTGGAGAGATCTCAAACTTGGTTTAAAAAAGCGCGCCTGAGGCGCGCAAAGGCGCTAGGCGCCCTTATGCGGCGCTTTTTGACGCTTTTTGCGCGTCTGAGAGGCGCGCGCTTCTTACGCCTCATAGAATTCTCTTTTGGCGATTAAGTCTCTTCTAGTTTTCTGTTCTTCTTCCTTCTGCGGTAGCTGTTTCTTGCTGTCTCGCGCTCAAGACTTGCAAGTCCTATTTCTTCCGCTGCTTTCTCGCATCGCAAAACTCGCAGGTAAGTTTTTTTCTTCTTGTTCTCTTATGCGTGTATTAGTTTATTAATTAAGTACTCCGTATGTTTTATTTTATATTTTTTTTTGCTGCTTATTATTTTATATTTTATTACCTTGAAATTGTACAGTTACTACCTCTATCGGTCTGTTTTAAATCAGGCTGAGTAGGGTACCTAAATATTTG
The DNA here is from genome assembly GCA_945859915.1 of Cuscuta epithymum. Lineage (NCBI taxonomy): Eukaryota > Viridiplantae > Streptophyta > Magnoliopsida > Solanales > Convolvulaceae > Cuscuta > Cuscuta epithymum. The sequence goes on from CAMAPF010001140.1 coordinate 1,638,582, forward strand.
TTTTTAATTGTCAAATATATAAGACATTTTTTATTATTAATTTTTTTTTATAATACCATAGTTTATTATTTACGTTTTGAAGTTTTAAAATTGAGTTTTGTGTCTTGACTTTTAGCAATGATGCCGTTTAATATATATTTCTTGCTTTTGTCTTAATAATACGAATATTTGGTTTCTCTTATGATGTTTATTAAGATTGTTTAATAGTTTGAATTATTTTGGTGATGTTATCACTTTTTGAGAAGAGTGCTTCATGTAAAAGTAGTATAAATATATTTTACCAAAGATATGACTTTAAGATCCGTGAGGCGCGCGCCTCGCCGCCTAGCGCCTCGCGCCTCGGGTAAATCAATGAAAACGCCTCGCGCCGCCTCGCGCCTTTTAAAACTAAGATCTCAAAATTTCTTTCTCAAAACATCTCTGTGAAACTTTCTGAAAGAGATCTCAAAAACAACTTTCTGTAAAACTTTCTGAAAGAGTTCTCATTAAACTTTCTGTAAATCTCTTTGTGGCTAATTTTACTCTGTGGGCCCGTGATATGTACTCAAAGGCGCCAATCCGACAGCTCAGGGGAGCGACCCACTAAACATATCGGACTCTCTGAAACTGATAACTGATAACTCTGTAACTCTGTGGGAACTTGTTCCCGAGTACATATCACTTAATCTTTCACTTTAAGTATTAGTTCTTTTTATAGTGTCGTTTGGATAAAAACATCATTAAATCAGAAAATAAAAATACTGACAAACTCTTGACTATGCCAGATAATAATCATAACTTAATACAGCAAATAAAATAACTCAGCAAAAAAACTCACCAAGTTCACATAATAGCAAAATAGACTAAAATCATCTATTAAAAATCAACAAGACTTCTTTCTTTTATTTGGTTGAACAAACATGTACAGGTGGTAGTGAACTTACCTGTTTACAGCTGAACTCGAAATACTCAAATAAGTGTGGCACCTTGATAACGTCTTCCGGTAAAGCTCTTCTTTAATAATCTTTAATTAAATGTAATTATATAGTAAGAATCTACTAAGTAGGAAAGATGGGCATACTGCTGGTGTTTTAATCATCTACTGAATATACCAAAACTGAAACATAAATTTTTCTTGCTGCTAAAAACACGACTTCAAACTTGAAAATCTTTATGCGGCAGCTCACTAAAATTAGGAGTGAAGTACTTGCATAACTGAAACAAATAATTTGCCAGAACACCCAAATTCGATAATTACAAAACTTGCTTCTGAAAGAAGGTTAGCAACTGAGATTTAAAGTTACGTTATGGGTTGTTCACCATAGAACAATTCACTTAAAACAATTTACAAAGAAAACAAAATCAATTGAAGGAACAAAATAGTGTGCGGGTCTTCCAAAATCAGTTTAACACCAAAAGAATCAAATCAATTTTACTAAATCGGAGCTTGGCTAACCTTTATTTTGATCAATGGAATGATAAAAAAAATCCTTACAGAAACTCATTCCTCTAAACCATACTGATAGAACACTATAAGTAGATGGAATACACATGGAGATTTCAACTTACCAGGTTTCAAAACCAAGAGACTCAAAGCAACAGATTTGGAAGTGAAGTCTTGGGAGAGAACACCATAGAGGAGACGCAATCAAGGTTAGGGAAGACGCAGGTTACTTTCTACGGTCTTAGGCGTATCGTATTACGTAGACATAGCATTAATCCTAGGGCTTTTATTATAAAAAGAAGATACTTATTTGGGCTAAAAACACCTAATTTGGGTCGTTTAGTCATCTAAGAAAATACTTGTGACCCAACTGAAAAATAATATTTTCTCTTTCAAGATAAACTGATTAAACTTTAGAACAATACTTATTTATTTATTTTAGATTCAGGGAACTTACCGGTCAACGTTACCTGCCATAAATAAAACATGGTAAAAGAATATCACATTATTCATAGAAGTAATTTATTTAACTGACTAAAATAAATAATAATGATTAATATAACTAGCTCATAAAAATCGGGGTGTTACACATCTGAAGTAAGGGCTCTTTTCGTACCTATTTCCTTACTTCCATCCAGTTAAGTAGATGACAGTTCAGAACTATCATGTGTCACTTTATTTGGTTGAGCATCATTGCACTCATTTGCACCTTGTGATTCAGATTCCATTGGGTCCATAGTACTCCTACATAAAACAAATTCATTTAATTACTCACGTGCAGTCATCACACTCATTTGCACCTTGTGATTCAAATTCATTTAAACATAGTATATTACTATGTGGAACCGTCCTATATAGAATTATTAATAGATACTTAGAAAATATGATTTTTGTCTCCAGCCCACAGGTTAGCCCGCAACCCGTACGGGTTGGCCCGCTAAACCCGCAACCCATTAGGGTTGACCCACTAAGCCCGCAAAATAATCGGACCTGAAAATTATAACTCTAACCCACTTATAAGTGGGTTGAAACGGGCCAACCCGCGGGCTTCGGCCCGTTTTGACAGCTCTAGTTCCAGGCATACCAAGTCCTTCAGATTTGGACATAGGAGACCATCTGGACCTTTAAATTTGAATCGGGAACACATTCAAATTAATTCTTGAAGATAACTGCGCATTTTTGCGTTCTCGAATTAATTTGAATGCGCTTCCGATTAAATTTTTAGCTGAAATTTGGTATGAGTAAACTAGACTTGATAAATAAGATGCTCAAAAAATTTCATCAAAAAATTCCACCGGGAACCGTCCCAAATCGCGACGACCGGACAGAGTCTCCTATAGAAGGACTTAATTGACTTTTTTATGAAAGTTCGAGGACCTATATGACAGTTTCCCGGTCCCAATTCCTCTAAAAAACTGCTGGCACTCGAGACCTACATGGATAAACATTTCGTCTAAAAATTAAACATGATAAGTCAATTAAAAAACTACACAACAAAAAGAAACCAACTGTTAGTACAAATGTCAATGTCATAAAACCATATACACTAAGGAATACTTAAAAGAGTACCAAAAAAGGAAAAAAGTTCACAAACCCTCAAACAATTGTGAATAAAAATTGATAGCAACTCAAGATAAATAATTCAATTTTAAAAATAATAAATAGGTACTCCTCTGTCCTTCACAAATAATAAATAGCAACTCAGAACCTTCTATAGATAAACAATTTTTAATTTTTTTTATTTGACTTTTTTATGAAAGTTCTAGTAAATGATAAAAAAATTATGAAATTGTAAATCTCTTTCCATTCCGGGTCCCGATTCCTCTTTTACGCTGGTCATGACCATGGCTGAGCAAAGACTGAAAGATGAATGGGAGGAACAGAGGGCAGCACATGCTTGCGATCTATTTCCAAAGGAATATGATTTCCTTAGGGTTTGTTCCTGCCTTGAGTGCCAGCAGAAAATAAAGATGCTCAAGGAATTTGAAGAAGAGATGAAGTCTAGGCGAATCCAATTAAAGGTTTGATGAAAACACAAATATATACATCTAACACTTGCTTTTGGTTGAACTGTTGGCTAATAATACTGCTTTTTCTTTAAACAGGAAAGCTTGGTTAGGTTGCAAGCCATGCGTACTCATTGTGTGGAACTTTCAACCGTCCTTGAGTGGACGAGAAAGACCTTTGATTTGCTTCATAAAGTTCTTGAGCGGGTATCCTAGGAAATGATAATACCTCTTTATTTCTAACACGATTGATTTGGTAAACTTTCTCATGATTATTTTTGTTTGTTGCAGAACTCTGAGGCCTTGTTGACACCAGAAGAAAGTAATTTGGCTGCTGACTTGAAAGAGAGAGATTTGGAAATAGTCAGATTGCTATTAACAAATTGCGTTCTTGATAGTTTTGCTGATGAAAGTGATGATCTTAAATATGAGATTTCTGTTGTGGATCAGATTGATCGTGGGGTAAGATGATAGCCATATCAGCCATAGAATTTTTTCTGTTAGAACATTAATGCTTAATTAATGGTCTTTTGAACAGTTAATTTACCACTTTTAATGCTAAACTTTAACCTTGGCTTAAGTAACAACAATAAAATGCAATTTAGCCCAATGAATACTTTCATAGATGAGACTTTTCTATGAACATATAAGTATGTGACTTGATTTTCTGTTTTTTTATTTCTTTTTGTTTCTTGATTCTTTGCCTTGTTGTTCGGTCAATTTAGTCCCACTATGTATTCAGTTTTTGTTCCCAACCTTTTTCTGTTGACTTTTGACAGCTATTTTTTTACAAACAAACCAAAGCATGGGGTGATGCCTATCCTCATCTTAAAAAGATGCAAGACATTGAAAGAGACATGGTCAAGAAATCTGTTGAAGAAGACCACAAACAGCTGGACCACTTATTTTTCCAGAAGTGCATAAAAGAGCAAATTGAGGTATCTAAGCTGCCACAATCAATCTTATACTCATAACTAGCAGTGTACGCACTGCGTGTGACTTGTGCCCAACATATATTAGTGAATTATTACATATGTTTAATTGTTTTGCTATGATTATATATGTGTAATTAGTTCGAGTTATATAAATATGCATACTTTTGGTTAATATAACCAATCTAATTGATAATTAGAAAATTGAGAGTTTGCACTTTGCACACAATGTGTTGGTTAATACAAGATTGAAATAAAATCAACTGAAATCAAAGTCCTGGCATGTTTGATCCATAAGAACTTTAAATTATTGTAATGTACTTTGTCATAACCTCAAAGTCTTGGTTTTTATATGTAAGGCATACATGCTTTATAAAAGTAAACATGTGAGGTTTTGTGAATGTTGGATGGAACATTTTATGCAGCGTTAGAATCAATGGTTTTGTGTGGCTTTAGAACCAATGTAGTCATTGAAAAGAAGTAAAAAAAATACTTCTTATGTATGGCAGCATGGCTAAGTATTAGTTCCATCAATGACTATCAAGATAAAGCCAAATAGAGCAATTCCAGCCACAATTCCATGGAAGTACAAAAGTTAACCAAAATGGGCATTAGTGTATTTAAAATTTCAAGATTCATTGGTGCCAAGAGATGTAGTCATGAACATAGTAACATAGCCAAAAACATTCCCAGAGAGAACTGAAAAATGAAGAATCCTTGTTATTTGATGATAATGATGGTATTTGTGTTTGTGTTTGTGCATGAGAAACCATTTTTTTCTATTTTATTATTATTATTATTATTATTTAATTATTTAATGTAATGGATTGCTTTCTTATTTGGTGTACGATTTTTGTAGACACAAGAAGAAACAATATATATTCACAAAGGATCTTAGAGGTGTTTTTAATAGAGGTCGTTGACCAGGCTGACCCGTTGGGTCCAAGTTAACCTTTGACCCAGTAATTTGTCTGGGTCACCTGGTCAAGCTTTTACAACATAGTCAAAAAGTGCTAAGAATTTTTATAAGAAGGAAACCACACTGCACTTTACATTTAATGCCCATTAACTTTGAAAAAATGATAAAATCTCCCGGAAGTTACGAAAAATGAGAAATAGAGTCAAGGCAAGGAAATGTCTTAAAAGTCAATGTTGGGACAGAGAATATCGAAAGTCTAAAGACTCTAAAATGTCTGAGAAAAGAACACATACTTATCTAAGTTTTCTATTAATAAAAACACTCATTTTAAAAATGGTATAAAAAGGAATTCTGATGTTCGTATCCACCTATATACAAGCAGATCTCTGTAAGTTTCTGAGAAACGGGCTCAGTACTCATGAGTCATGGATCATGAAAAGCGCATTACAATTTTGTTGTTTATAAACTGCGCGGATACAAAATGGAGCAATAACAATTTGTACATTATATGGTTAAAAAAATTAAAGGGGGACAAACTGAAAAGTACAAGCACTTTTTTGAATAAAAATTCGGTTATAAGTGTTGCAAATTTTGAATGGATGAATTAAAGTGCATGAAAATTTGCAGTTTACTTTGGATGTTTTGTTAATTGTGGTGATATGAAAAGCAATGAGCGGTAGTTGTTTAAAATGGGGTTTGATGCCTAGCAAACTTTTTAATAGATGAAACAAAGTGCAAAGAATTTTATAGTAATGGAAAACACCCTGCACTTCTATTAGATTTTGAAAGATAAGGAAAAATCTTCCACATATTGAGACACTGAATATCATACTCCCTTTAATCTCCTTCATTTTGAGACTTTGAGACTGAGTATTTAAAAAAAGCTTCCACATTAAATTGTGACAGTCTTACATTTTCATTTCATTTTCATTTACCCCAGTGCTGCAAGCCTGCAAAGGCTCCCATCTATGGTGGGGTAAGGGGGGATCGGATGTACGCAGTCTTACCTCTGTACTAAAGCACAAAGAGACTGTTTCTGGATGACACATAGTGAAAATCGCGTCCAAAATTGCATGTGACAGACTTATGCCTACATATAAAAAGAATTTTCCATATTGTGTTTTTTTGTCTTTCATGTATATGTCATGTGTGTTGCCCGTTCTACCTAATTTTATTTCTCAAGGATTACAGTGTTCCAAGTGTTTTCTTTTCATGCAAGGTCTTTGTTTATTAGGTAATACTGGTTTGATATGGCTATAAACATGAAACGAATGGACTTTATAATAAAGTATTTGCTTAGTTAATTCTTTTTTAAAGAATTTCACTTTGGTTTGCTGTTTCCTCAACTAAACAATATCAACTGAACCTACAGCCTGCACTTCTCAAAAGGAGTAAGAATTAATACAGTTAGCGTCAAGAAGGCATGCTATAAGATCCAACGTTTTGGTTTTATCTAGGGCCAATTTTGATTTTTTTTTAGTGTTGATAGAGATGGTATTGGGATAAATGATGATTATTACGAACTATAAATAAGGTTGTGAACTTGTGACTATGAAGTTATGAAATTTTATGAGATTGAACTTAGTATAATAATTAAGTTTGTGAAGCTAACTTTTAAAATTGCCAAGACATAGTAAGTAGTGGATGATTATTTTCATATACCTGGAACAATAAAATCAAAATATGTAAAATGCAGAAGACTGGTGTTTGTTTTAGTATTGTTAGGACATTTTTCAATGAGGTATGTTTGCCAATTAATGTAAGCATGACAGGTAATTTTATGAACAACATAAGAGGCATTTAATCGAATATTATGTAGGCAATAAGTAAGAGTAATTGTAAAAATCCCGAAAACCGACACTCATCCCCCAAAGTTGTTCATCCAGGAGCGGTGTTTAAACAAATGATGAAATTGGTACTGTATGAGTGATAAGATCAATTAAGTTACATGAACAAAATTCGCTCTTACACAAAAATGTATGTTTGTTTCAGAGATTTAAATAGCTTGAAGTACTACAATAAAAGAAGCATAACATTTGAATAGATGAGGTGAAGGGAATACCTTACGTAAAGAGATATTTTAGCAAATGGAAATGCTTAGAGGAAAATGCCGCCATCAGAAGAATGTACTCTTCTTGAGCAGCGGTTCCTACTTCCAAGGCCGTTTAACACATTTAAATGGACGCATAGGTTGAAGACCCATTGTTGGAAGCAGCATTAAGTTTTATCTGACTCCGTTACATGCTTACACGGAAAAGCACTATACTAACCATCTTTGTCTTTTATTTTATAAGCAAAGATAATAAATATAATATTATTATTCTTATTATTATTGTTCTACATCAATTGTCTCTAATTGCACCATAACTGCCTTACATTCCTAATTGTAGTGCATAAAGCTGTTGCCCATAAAAGAAGTGCAACGTGAAGTTGAAGAAGTGGTGGCCAAGTTTTTCCCCGTCATTGAGTGCAAGGACAAAGAGCGTGAGGACATGGATAGCATTCTCCGAAATCTAATGATTGACATCCAAGATACATGTCTTCATATGATAAGAATTCGGAAAAAGTTTTGGCAAAAATGTCGGAAGGTATGTTGTATAATATAATCATTCCAAATATGTATTGTCTATATCACTGGACCCATTTATGTTAAGTGTTATTGACGTTTCATTGCTAAAGGTCTGCGTGACCATTCCAGATATAATAAGCAATTGGTTAAAGACGTACTAAAGACTGACTGGCTTTGACACCTACTCCAACTAGACTCCCTCTATAAGAATCTCAGCAGCAGATCTAGGAGTCAAATACTCCCTCCGTTTCACAATCAAAGTCACGGTTTGACTTCTCTAGGATCAACGAAATAAATTGACTTCACTGTAGAGAGCACTGTTTAGGCACTGTTTTGACACTGTTTGGCACTATTTTGATGTAAATTTCTTTGCCAAATAAGGAAATATGGGAAGTGTGACTTTGTTTTTGAAACATCCAAAAAGGAAAGTGTGACTTTGATTGCAAAACAGAGGGAGTAATAAATATGCATTTTCTTGGTCAACCCATCCACATACACCACCTCTGGGCTCTCCCTCTTCTCTCAACTTCCCGGCCAGTCCGCCAGGGCTCATCCAAAAAAACTTAAAGGCGTGAAGATTGACATATGAAATTGAGATACTTTAAAAAAAAATAGAAACAGTTCACTTAGTGTTGCTAATCTTGCTATGTTGGGCAGTATTTGTTAGCCCTCTCAACTCTCAAGTAATTTGGTTTAATATTACTTTGTGTGTTTTGCTTTTATATAGATTTTTGCAACTTAGATTACACATTTTTAAGTTGATTTTGTATATAAATTTTACATGTTTGTTAGTCTTCTTATAACCAAGAGTATCTATAATGAAAGCATGATGCTGTTGTGCACACATGTTATGAAAGCGAGACAAAAGCTGATTAATACTATGTATAATATTGTGGATAATCTTTTAATGGGTTTTTCTCTTATTAGATAAACGTCCACAATTCATGGATTTTTTACAAACTTATAAACATGAATCAAGGTTAGGCTAATTTGGGTATAAATTATTTGTTGGTGTAACATCATAGCTTTGTATAGTTGTACCGAACGGTTTTTATACTGAAATGTTATGTCCGTTTCTCCATCAAGATGTATGTTCATCCTGTTCTGCTCCGTTAACACAGCCTCCTACTTGAGTGGCCTCCACGATTTCTTTTCATTCTAGCGCATCGAACCCAGCAGTTTGGCTGCTAGGTTAGGTGTTGAGGGAGGCATTTGTCCTGCATTCATGGAAACTAATCACTGAAAGATCCTGATAACTACCCTTCCTGGACAGTGCATCGGCTGCTTTATTCTCCAACCCTGGTTTGTATTTAACCACAAAATTGTACCCAAGGAGTTTGGTGATTCATTTCTGTTCCTCCCCCAAAAGTCTTTGCTCAGTCAGGAATCTCAAACTTTTCTGGTCAGTATGAACTTCAAAACACCTGCCCATCAGGTAGGGCCTCCATTTGTACTAGAGCTACTACCATAGCCATTAGTTCCCTTTCATAAACAGATTTATTCTGGTTTCTTAATGATAGTACTTTGCTCATATAAGCTACAAGCCTGTCATCTTGCATTAGCACAGCTCCAATACCCTGTCCTGAGGCATCTGTCTCCACTACAAATGTTTTGTTGAAATCTGGGGTAACCAGTACAGGAATGGAAGTCATGACCAGCTTTAATTTCTAAAATGCCCCCTTAGCTTCCTCACTCCATTTGAACCCATCCTTCTTTAACAAGCCAGTCAAATGTAGTTATGCTTTATCCAAAATTGTGTCCTGATTTTGTATAATACATTAAGTAAAGCTGTATCACAAATCTGACTCACAAGTTAGAATTTGCATTGAAGTTCTATAAAGGTATTGAGTGTTCAAATAAAGTTATATTAGGCCCAGCACTTCCAAAATTGTACTTAACTCATAGGGGCATGAAATAGTTTTTAGAACTGACATGAAGATGTTCTTCTAAATAATACGAGTATAAGTTTTAAAAAGGATTAATTCAAATTTACTCAAATGAATGCTCTTTGGTCATAAATCTACCTAATAAGTAGACTTTTCTTCAGTTCTAAATGTTTGGCTTTCTGCTTTAACTTTGGCTCATAGATGAGGGGTAAAATGTCTTTAGCTAAATGTTAAATTTTCCAGATTTATACTTCAATTCCCCTTTAGTTGCACATACATGTAGTTTGAATCTCAAAAAATTATTTTCTATAAAGTGAAGTCCTTTCTGCAAACTAGATCTTCAATGTGAAGCCATTGAAATGAATGTAAGAAGTCGTCACCCAATAATCTGTCTATGAGAGTTTTTCGACAATGTGAGCTAACCCCAAAATCTCATCCTCTCTTCTCTTGAAAAGTAAATGAAATACAACTCATTTTGATTAGAATAATGTATGGGAACTCAAAATTTGTGTAAATGGAACTTATACTAAAAAAGTCAAGGGACAAGATTACTCTTACTTTGCATTATACTTTCTGCTTAAGAAGAATCATGCTCTATGTAACAGATTAACATTGAACAAACAAAAAAGTTAACCGAAAAACCAAGCTCAACAAAGGCCCTTAATCTGCAACTACAAGGAAATCAAGACTTGCTTGTTCATTGTCCTTTTCAAAATGCAGGTGATATGAAGAGTATATATTAATCTAAGATTGTTAACTAAGGTCTTGTTTATTTAGTATTTACTCTTCTTTGATGCTATTAAAGACTTTCTTTAACTGTTACTTTTTGGTTTGTGGGTGGTAAAGTCATTCACAAATTCGACCACAAATACTTTTGTGTGAAGGTAATATATTATCTGTGTGAACTTTTTATGACCATTCCATGTAAATGTGAAGTACTCTAAATAATTTTTTTAAACATAGAGGGGTATCATATCATTTTTAAATGTGAAGTACTCTACTCTAAAACTGCCATTACGACTTTATTTGGCTCTGTATTTGTGTGTCAGATGAAATGTAGGGTTGCCTAAAGATCAAACTTTCAACCTTTAAAGTTAAGGGGTCTTTTCAAATGACAAAACCAAGGTTTCAACATGAAAATTTTAAAATTTAAGGTTGTAGAAGCACAAAGCCATGACTCGAAATTAACACTAATTACTTGAAGTTGAAACAAAATAGGTCAGTAGCAGTTCACTGAAATCCACCTCACATTACATTTTGCACCAAGGTTTGGTTGAGGTTTTGAGGGTTCAAATGAAGTCATTTTAGCTCCAACTCTTACAAAATTATATTGGAATAATGTCAAAAATATTACTAATGGCTTTTACATAGACAAAAGTATGACCTGATTTAAAATTAGACAAAAAAGTGACTAAACTGATCGGACAGCAAAGCTCAAAGCCTATTCCTTTGTTCGTTCGCACCCAGCCTTAGCATCGCAGCACCGGCTCTTCTTCTTCGCTGCTCTCATCATCAATCGTCACCTGTCTCCTTCCACCAATCAGCGCCGGGCGATTTCTTTTTCTTCTCCTTTCTCTCAGGTGGTGTCGATGGAGGATGGATGAACCTTCATTGATTATGGTCGATGACATCCAGATGTGAAGAAATCAGCACAAATTGCAGATGTGATGGCTTCAAAGCAAACTCGATCGACGAATCCGGCAAATCTGAGCGGCAAAGACGGCATATCTGGCGGCAGCTAGGATTCGATTTGGACTGGGAATGGGGCCTGGTTCTAGACCTGTACAAAACCGGCCCGGCCCGCCCGGCCCGCCCAGCCCGCCCGGCCCGCCCAGCCCGCCCGCCCGCACAAATTGGTGGGCTTGGGCATATATATTTACCCACCGGGCCCGGCCCGGCCCGGCCCGCAATAACATATGGGTGGGCTTGGGTTAGGGTGTAGGCCCGTTCGAGCCGATGAGCCCGGCCCGCTACATTTAGTATAAATACATTTTTCAATATATATACTAATTTATTTATTTATTTACATGTACACATGTATATTTATATTTATTAATTTATCTTTATACATATTTATAGTAAATTATATTTAAATTTAACATAGTCAACATATGCTCAACACCACTGGACCAACTCATTTTCTTAAGTTTTTAGTTCTTAACAACTAGCCCAGCCAAGATAATATCTACTTTTGTACTTAAAGATGATACTTTGTGTTTGAATTTTTAAATTTTAGCTATAGTTTCTCAGTATATTTTTTGTGCAAGTATCTTTATACATATTTATAGTTAATTGTGTTTAAATTTAAGTTTTTAGTTTTTAACAACTAGTCCAACCAATATAATATACATAGTATGTAGTATATTTTAGTAGTTAAAGATAATACTTTGTGCTTCAATTTTAAATTTAAGATATAGTTTCTCATTATATTTTTTGTGTACGTGGTGACAGGCTTAAAAACATTATAAGCGTATCTGCAATTTTTTTAATGTTGTAATACTATTTATAAAGTATTAAAAAAATTATATAATCTTTAAAAAATTAAAGTTTTCCCGGGCCGGGCGGCCCGGTGGACTACCCGGCCCGCTCTAACGGGCGGGTATGGACATGAGGTTAGGCCCGTTTTTGCAGGCCGGGCCGGGCCCGCCCACACATGATGGGCAGAAAATTTATAGAAAGCCCGGCCCGAGCCCGGCCCGAACCAGGCTGGTTCGATTTGGGCTGGGAAGGGTGTTGGGTGCTGGGAAGTGGGGCTAGGGAAGGGCAGGGCTATTTACAAGTGTACAGGCATGGCAGTGGGCGGTGGTGCCGGCATGGTGGTTTTGGGCTGCGATTGTGCAGGGGTTGGGGGCTGGGAGAGGCTGGTGGGTTGGTCTGGGAGGGGTTGGTGGGTTGGGGAGGGAGCTTGGGAGGGGGCTGATGGGGTGGGAGGAGGCTGGGAGGGGGCTGGTGGGTTGGGGAGGAAGCTGGTGGCCTGGGGATGGCACTGGTGGCGTGGGACGGGGCTGGTGGGATGGGGAGGGGCCGGTGTAGGTCGGTGGCTGTCAGCGGGTGATTGCCGGGGGTGTGTTCGGGGCTTAATGGGAGTCTGGGTGGCGGCTGATCGGCTGCGGTGTCGGTGGCGGCAATTTCACTAAACCGAAAACGGTCTCAGTGACATGTTTTCCGGGGACAGTGACATCAAAATCTAATGGTGATATCCGTAACTGACATTAAAATCCGGTAGTGACAATTCATAGTGACACGAAAAAATCGAAGTTACATAACATTTTACAGTTACATGGTCACATTGTTTTCTATATTTAAAAGTAGTCACATTTTTTTAAATTGACCTTAATTTAGTACTACCTCCGTCCCATATTGGTTGTCCACTTTCTATTTGGCACGGTTATTAATAAAGTGGTTGAAAAGTAAAAGTTGCGGTTGAGATTTGAGTAGAATAAAGTGAAATGATAAGAACCACATATTTCTTGCCAAAAAAGGAAACAAGACATTCATTTTGGGACAATCCAAAAAAGAAAGTAGGACAACCAAAATGGGACGGAGGGAATAATATTTAGGGAAACCCCCCAATTATAGTTAGGTTACAGAGTGATAAAGCCATGGTTTGAAAACTTTATATAAAGTGCACATGTAAAAAACACCAGTTAATGGTGATAGTAATCAAGTGTTTAAATTCCACAAAATCAAATGATAAAACATGATCATGTTTACTCCTTTTACTTATGAATTCCCTACTACATGGTTCAACATTTCTATCGTGATCTTATAGTTGTATTTTAAGATTGACACTGCAAAGCAAATTTGCTGAAATCGATTTTAATCCTATCAATACTTGCATAAGTGCATTGACGGAAGATTGACAGAAGTGCCTAAGCTGCACGCTTATACTTGAAATCCATCACCGGGCTAATGGGCTTATATATGTTTGTATGTGGGAGAGAGCTGGTTGTGGGACGAGATTGCTAGGTAGCATGTGTAAATAGGGGGCAATGAAGTGAACAGGAGCGTTGGCACTGAGCTACCTACTACGTAGGCGTGAGGATGGGGTGAGGGATTGCACAAGGTTGATTGCACTCAATTTAAGATTAGGATAGGTCAAGACCAGAATAATTGTGAGTGGGAAATAAGAGTATTTGTGAAATAAAGGTATTTGGATTAGCTTTTGCAGTTTTGCCCCCAACTGAACAAGTGATTGCATCACATTGAAATACACACCCTCCCTCCCTTATCTATACTAGATTTTCACCCGTGCGATGCACGGGACAAAATTTTAAAAAAAAATTCGTGTTATTTATTTACTACATTGCATAAACTCCTAATGCCCAAGTTTCATAAAAATATAGTGTAAAAAAAAAGTAGTATAAGTATAATAAATGTCATACATACTTAGAGTGAAGTGGTGAATAAAGAAAAGAGCGGAAGTAATGACAATGTTTTGGGAGAAGACAAACATTACAAACAATGAAATACCTACATTTTGAATCACTTATTTGTAAATAACATTCGTAGTATGATTGATTTGTTTGTTATTTTTATTATAAATCAATAACCTTAAACATGTACGTTTGTTATTCTCAACACTGCTACATAAAGTTGAGAATGAGTGAATATAGTTTTTTAAAAATAGGCCAACATGTGACAAAGATTAACCTCGACTATTAATTAGTCATGATATGATATAAGAGGGCATGATCGAAAAATGTCTTTTCTAAAACATTAACAATATTCTTGCACTCGAAGGTGTTAGAGTCAATTTCAGTATTACAACTTCCTAGCATCATATTTCACGGATAATTAATTTAGCTTTGTATGGAAATAAATGCGGAAATGCCCGTAGTAGAGTTGATTTTGAATCCGGGTGAGATGCTTCCGAGAGATTCATGGTGTTTCTTTAAACAAAGCACTCTCTAAAATAGTGGTGTAGTAAAATTGTGCTAACACCATTTATTTAGCATATTAACAATTAAACAAAGTCTAGACATCAACGGGTTGGATAACAATCCGCTCTTCAATATGCGCACTTCATAATGGTTTGCTACCTGACCCGTTTTTTTCCATGACCGATAAATGGTGTTTTGGCATTAGGTCTGCATAAAGAACAATTATCGATCATTTCCCTTTATATTACGGAGTAATACATAAAGTACTCTGTATATCTTAAGAAGTTATAATCAGATATTTGTAATTTGTATCAGCTAAAACTTAAATGAAATAGCTATACTAAAAATCGTGAATGATCACTCAAAGGACCCACTTAATAAGATAATGTTTTTTATTATATGCTACGTAGTAGTTCTAAACTTGTCAACTATTTTTTATGTGAATTAATTATACTTCGTAGTTCGTATTGTGTTAGCAGTAATTAAATTAGCTGACTAATACAGTCAAATACTAAGTACATCTTATAGAATAAGCCTCGTTCTACCAATTATATCTCTCACCATATGTATCTTCAACCAATACATTTGCTAAAATGTCTACTTTTATCCTAAAACAAAAACGACAGTAAGAACTAAGAACAACATCAAACATTGCATTATGAGTTACTCTCACCATTCCAGCAACAATGCCCATAGTGCCCCAGACCAACCCTGTGGACAAAGCAATATGCAGTAAGCTCACCATCTATTTATTATAATTCTAAGTAGATCAAAAGCAATGACAGTACACATTTCAATTTAACCATTTAGAACACTCATTCTATTGCATGCATCTTTCTGAATGGTTTCTATTCTTATTTAAAACTGCATGACATTCTGTTTTAAGAAAAGGATAAAATAGTAAATTCCATTGAAGAGTGCAAATGATAAAATAGTTAATTCTATTCTTATTAACTTTTCAATATAAAACTACGGTGCAAAGGAAATTAGTTAAAGAAGTTGTTGGTCGTTCCTTTACATCAGAATCCCAGGGCCAAACTGGAAGAAACCATATGCTGTAGAACCCAGATATCAACCAACCATAAAACAGAAATACCAGAGCCTACAAAAAAACTATTACACATCAATTAGGTTAGGTTTAACAAAAAAACAATCAGGATGAGTTTCTACGGTGAAACTATTACACATTAATAAGTTTAAGCTTAGCAAAACTCCAATCAATGATTTTTAATCAAACAGTTTGTCAATCAAAATACATATAGGTCATTAAGAGACAATGCATACATTAGCACAGATTTCTTGAAATATACCTACTCCACTTCCTGTTTGATCTTGATTTTATGTTTCTTCTTCTCGCCATTGGTTGAAAATTCATCAACCAGCTTCCTCTTGATATGGTCATCCAGATCAATAGCAACCTCTTTCTGCGACATAAGAATTGGTGTTACAGCATCTCCATCCCTCTTTCTGCGACATAAGAATTGGTGTTACAGCATCTCCATCGTTCTCAACAACTTGTTTAGTTAAAAAGGCAATTTAGCTAAGGACTTGTTTAAGAAGAAACAAAAAACGCAAGAACAAAATATAGTACCTGCTTTTTATTTGTCATATCTTCGTTAGCTTCTTTTGTAACCACACTCGCTATGTTTGCGGTTGAGCTACTCTGAAATAACCATACCTGAGAAGACAATCAAATACTGTTGATCCAAGCAAGTATGGATTTCAACAGGTAACCTAATCAAAATAAACTCATCATTTTGACTACTAAAATAGGTTACCAAGAGTATTCATTCCAAAAGCATCAATACGAATCTTACAATTTCATTTGGTTTTCTTATTTTTGCTTCTTCCAAAATTTTCAACTAAATCTTACCATTTCATTTGGGTCTTCTCTTTATTGAGATTAAGTGACAGGTGGTGTATAGTTCTAACCATACGTTGATACCAGTAGCCCTTCTCTGTTTTCTTCTTCGCTTCGTGAAGTCAGCAAGCCGCAGAGACACGTAGGCCGCCCGTCCGCCACTCGCCTCGTCGCCCGTCACTTGCTGTCCCTCGATATCTGCGTCGCGTCATGACACCGTTTGCCTGCGTCAGCCCGTCTACTTGCCTAGGCGGCCCAGCCGAACTACTGACCGCTTCTGCAACGTCGGCAATAGCCCAAACCTCCCACTCCGGCGACTCGCTTGCTGCCCTCTAGCCCATCTCTGCCATCGGCAATCTCAATCACTGTGACTCTCTCTCACGCTCTCAACTCTCAGATCACTTACAAAGGAGTGTAATTGTTGTCATTTCCAATGAGGCCCAAAATAATAAATGTGGAATGAGTAAAGTTTTTCCCATTCCAATGCCGCATTACACAATTCCCCAAGCTGGCTTGTTTGCGTGAGTGCTCCTCATCCGATCGAGAGAACACAATTTAACCTCCGGATAATTGCATATGCGTTGGCCCACTCTCGCCTCTCTTTGATGTGATGTTTTTGAGCGGGAAATCGGCCAGATCAGAAAATCCACCTCTTTTTATATAGAGGTAGATACGTTATTATGTACATACGTTTGAGTCTAATTTAAATTATCATATCAAGAAAAAATTTGGAAGATGATGTATTGATATGTAAAGGAAATATCTCTCTTCCACAAATTGAACCCTTTCGCTTACTTGTTCTTAAAGGTTTCACCCAATAGACTTCTATCTCTATCAGAAATATATACTTTGCGAAAATGTTTTGCAAATCAAATAATATTGGGCATTTGTTTAGTTGCGCAACACACATTTCAAAACTAGTAAATATATTATATTATACATATACAAAATGCGCACACACACACACACACACACACACACACATATATATATATACACACTTGTGTGAGGGAATTTCAGACTTTCAGTACATCGACAATTAGACATAGAAAAATATATATAATATATGGTGCCTAATTACCAAAAATGATTGTTGCCATCTTTCTGGGATCTAACTTTTCTGGGATTCGACTTTTCTTTAGAGTCCTACGCTAACATTGAAAAGGAAACGGAAGCTTAAAATGCACAGTCTGACTGGGTTAAAGAGAACTCTGGAATCATTGGAGTGGCTGGTATGTTAAATAAATATATATACTTTACTCTTTTCAATACTTTTTTTTTCATTTTTAACATCGAATCATTTGAATTCGTTTAGGCATGTTCATTCAATGATAAATGGAAGCACTATGCCCCCTTATTTACTCCTTTCTATGAAATTGGAGTAAAAAAGGCAACTAATTGATGAAGGAGAGATTAAATCAGCATTTCTTGTTCATGTCAATTCTCAGTATAAACTCCTGTTATCTTCTCAGTGTACAGAAACTCGTTTTGATGAGTTATGAGGTACTATGTGCATGGCGCTGCCTAGTTTCAGTAGGGTTATTTCTACTATTTTGTGTACTTAAAAGACACCATGCTAAGTTTATATTGACTTGCAGTGTAATGCATTATTAATTATTAATTATCTTAATTTATTTTTGTAAAAAAGGTTTCAGGTTAGCCATGTCTGGGCAAAGTTATCCAACCCTTATAAAATGTAGTTTGATACTTTGATGTGTCAAACCTCCTCATGATAATATTTGCTTTAGCTTTTTGTGATTTTAAAAATGCATTAAACTTTCATGTGTATTATTCATGCATATAATTCCCTAGACCTTGTACTCGTGCAGAGGAAATTTACAAAAAGAAAATTATATTTTTAATGTTGTGATTGGATACGCAAGTAAATTGATTAAGATCTCAAAAATATTGATGTGTGCCGTGTGCGGTCATTGTGCGTGCTCAAGAAGTAATTCCATTGTCTATTACCACCGTTGCCGCCGCCACCATTATGTTGTTGTTGCTCTCCTCCACCTTAGCATCACCACCACCACCACCACCACCTAGGGATGGAGTGGGACGGGTTGACCTGGGACCTGTAACGACCCGGTACTTGGGACCTGACCCGGGACCGGTAACGACTCGGTACCCATACCGGAGGGTTAATGGGATGGGCTTCGGGCTAAAATATAATGGACCAGTTCAGGCTGGGCGGCTATAATTCAAAAAAAGAAAAAAAGAAACTGGGTTTAAATTTAATGGGCTGGTCACCAGCCGTTGCCTACAACTATAGAGCCCTTGGGGGTGGGTCGGTTGGGGGTAAAACCCCCTATAAAAATATCTATATTCTAAACATTTCTCTACATCTATTCTCCAATTTTTCCTATTCTCTAATCATCTTCATCTTCTCCAATTCTCTTACACCTATACAATTAAATATCTCTACAACTATACAATTCTCTCTATCACTTCTTGTACTGATTTAAGAAAATATTAAAAAAAAATTAAAAAGAGGCCTGACTTAGGCCTAGATCAAGGCCGGGCCCAGGCCCAGCCGGGTAGCCCGGACTGGAACCGGTATAAATTGGGTCAGTATAGGGCCTTTGTTCCTTAGTATTGTAGCCCGCCGGGGATTGGGCTTGACCCGGCCCGGCACGACCGAGTCCACCCCTACTGTCACCACTAAGTGATCAAATCAAGGAAATTTGTCATGGGGTGTTTGTTGTATGTCCTCTCCCCCGCCCACGAGTAGATATTTTGTACTCTTTGTAATTGCCCACTTATGGTGCAATCATGAATCAATCGATGAGCAACAAAGAATCATAGAAGACATCTTACAAGATGAAAAGAAGGTGTAAGAGAACAAGAAATCATGCAAGAAATGTGATTGTGTCACATTCGATGGGTATAATTAACATCTGGTCGAGTAAGTTTGACCCGGAGATATACAAGATAAAGTAAAGCAAGACAACGCGAGAAATTAGATATGGACATATACTTGACTGGGTATATCGACATACTCGGTCGAGTATTCTCTATATCTGATCGGGTATTCTGTCCAACCTCACCAAAATATCTATAAACAGATCATTGTTTCTTCCCATTTTGATATCAAATCTTTCATATACTTAAGCTCAGAAATAGAATACTTATTTTCTTTATGATTTCTAGGATGTTTAGTCT
Source organism: Cuscuta epithymum (assembly GCA_945859915.1). Taxonomy (NCBI): domain Eukaryota; kingdom Viridiplantae; phylum Streptophyta; class Magnoliopsida; order Solanales; family Convolvulaceae; genus Cuscuta; species Cuscuta epithymum. The sequence goes on from CAMAPF010001140.1 coordinate 1,658,223, forward strand.
TCAAATAAGGAGCTTAACTTCTTTATTCTTGGTTTTGCTCTTGAAGTTTGTTGAATGTTAAAGTTGTGAGTTGTTTTTTAAATTTCTTTCTTGAATATTAATTATTCTCTTAGCCTATCTATATTAATGTTGAAGTGTTGCTAAGTGACGATTAGTCAATGTTTTTACATTAATTACTGTTAGGTCCCTCTAGATTTTGATGATGCATGTATTGTAGACTCAAACTTGATCTTGTATTTTATGTTTTACGTTTGCATGCATGAGAAAAGTACAAACAAAAGAAGAAGTACCAAAAACAAAGAAAAAAATAAAGGTACAAAAGAGTTGACCGTTTGTTGTGAAAATCGGTAGCCTACCGAAACTAAGGCAGTTGATTGCACGTTCCAAAAGTTGGGGGTATTACTTTCAAAATTAAAAGAAAAATATATTTGTTTTTCTTTTGCAACTTGGCTAAAAAGGAAAGTCATGAGAACCTATTCTTGGCAAGTGGGCTACGACCTAGGAAGAACTTTTGTAAGTCAACCCATACTCTCTTATTTACAAGTGCACGCATGGGCTCGAAGAAAGGAACAAAAAGAGACTCAGGCTACTGGGAAAGAAGACAAGAAGATAGCATGTTGGAGATCAAGTGGAAAGCTTCAACGATCAAGATTGAATCTCCTCAACCAACGAGAGTTATTCAACTACAAGAAGTCTATAAATACACAAGGGAGGTGACGAGGAAGACTCAGCGAGCTTAGTGCAATCAAGACGTTTATATTAGAATATCTAGCAAAAAGGATAAAGTGTTAATCCATCACTTTATTCCCAGCTCGTTCACTCCTCTTTAAGCTCTTAGACTAGTTCACTTTGAAAATTCATACTAAGATGCTTAGAATAGTTGGGAGAAAGTTGTAAACTCTTTTGGAAGAAATTGTGATCCAAAGAGAGGGTAGATTAGGACATGAGTAGCTCTTGAATCAGACTGATTCATTAGTGAAAAACTTAGAGGCAAGAGTAACTTGGAGTAGGTGTCACTCCTTGTGAAAACCTGACAGTTTATGCCTTTGATCAAGGGTAAACTGGGCACTAAGTGTATTGGTTAATAGCTTAGTGGAAATCCATCTATAGGGTGGGACTGGATGTAAGAGGGTTACACCACATCCGAACAAGGATATATCTGTGTGTCAAACTCTTTAATCCACTAAAGAAACTACCAACAAGCCTTAACCAATTCCCAGAAAACAGCTCCCACAAAACATAGTTTCGGCAGTCAGCTGATCCCTCCCAGAAAAGTATGTTGTCCAAATCTCATAGTGTGTTTCTCAAAAGTCAAGTCTTTCGTTGCTGATTCTAAGGCCTCTCCAAAGGCTTAAGAATCTAACTCACAAAGAGGAATAAGACTAATCCAGAAAGTTTTAAAGTCTATTCACCCCCCCTCTAGACTTTTACCCGGGACCATTAAGTGGTATGAGAGCTAGTGTTCCTAGAATCAGTTTCTTAACTGATTATTTTTTGAACCCAGATCCAAAACACCTTCCCGCACACACACTTGAGCCATGGATAATCATCTAGCCACAAATCTCTTGTTCAACTTTGAAAAGTTTGATGACTGGAAATTAAGGATGAAATCACATCTCAGTGCTTTGCATGATGAGATGCTAGAAGTCATAACTACTGGACCCATACAAATCATGAAAGTCAACACACAAAGAGCCGCAAATTCAGAAACTGATGAATACATTCCTAAACCCAAGCCAGAATGGACCAGTGAAGATAGGAAAAGAAATAACTTGGATAATATTGCCAAGGATATTCTTTTCAAAGCTATAAGTGAAACCATATTTCCAAGAATCGGGAAATGTGAAACAACAAAAGAAGCATGGGAGGAACTCATCAAGATTGGTGCAGGAGATGAGCAGGAGAAGGATAACAAGCTGACCATTGCTCTCAAGAAATTTGAGGATTTCAAAATGCTGCCTCAAGAAGCCATACTGAACATGGAGACAAGTTTCTTACAAATCACTTCGGAAATCTCTGACTTGGGAAAGATTTTAACTCAAAAAGAAATCTCTCTTAAGGTACTAAGAGGACTTCCAGCAAGTGGGATATGAAGGTAACCGCTGTGAGAGAGAGCAGAGACTTAAGTGCTGTCTCAACCACCAAACTGTTCAATGATCTAAAAGCATATGAATTTGAGATGAAAGAGATTAAGGAAGAAAAGGAGGAAGCAAAGACACTGGCCCTCGTGACAGAACCATCCAAATCAAAGGAAGGAGAGAAAACTCACAACAAGCTTCTCACAGAAGATCAATTCGCCATGTTTGTGAGAAAGTTCAAAAGGTTCATCAAAAGGGAAGAACCCAGCTCCTCAAGAAGAACACTCTCCTACCCACCCAGAAGAGAAAGAAAAATTCAAGTAAAGATGTTGTCCTCTGCTACAACTGTAGACAACCAGGACATTTAAAAAATGAATATCCATTTCCATTGGTCAACAAGTACCAAGGACAGCAAGCAAAAATCAACTTCAACCAACAAACTTTCAAGGGCAAGAGACAAGCCTTTGTTAGTGAGAAGAAAGCTAAAAGCAATGAAGAAAGTGACATCTCAGATGATGAGAGTTTGAGCTCTGAAAGTTCAGAAGAAGCTCTATTTTGCCTAATGGCTCACAATCGGCAGTCAGCTGCCACTGATCAGTTGTCTCCTTGAATATCTAGCAAGGATCAATTCAACTTTGATGACAATGGATTTCTCTCTCAATTCCTTATGACCAGAACAGATTATGATGAGGTAGCATCCAATTCTTCTGTCTACTAAGATATTTCAGATTGCTGAAGCACAGATTTAGAATCACTTCTAGCTGAGTTTGAAACATCCAAAGATCACAGTTCATTCTAAATACTGAAAATGAAAAGATCAAAGAGAACTTGAGAATAAGAAAAGCACAGTTAGGTGAAGTTATTCAAAAGAAAGATCTCTTAGAGGAAGAAAATTTTCTTCTTAAAGAAAAACTGAGTAGAATAGAAAACCCCCATGTGAAGAAATTCAACAAAACTGGAATTTGGCTGGTCTTGGATACAAAATGTTGTATAAACCACTAAAAAGTTCCTCATCAAACACCCACCATCATCACAAGAAACCACACCTCAGACAACCCAGATATCAGCCAGCTCCACAAAGAAATCCCTAACCAAAAAGATACTTTCATTACCAAAAGACCAAAGGAAAACCAAACAAACCACCCAAACAAAAAACCTTCCTTAGAAATATAAACCAGTACACAACCATACCTTATACTTACAAAACCTTTAATGGCTATGAACCTATTTTACTTGGGTTGGATGGTTCTAGATGGGCATGGATGCCCAAGTTGGTTCAGAAGGAATCCACAAATCAGTGGATTCGTAACTCTTGTTGTTAATAAAAGCAGGAATGTGCTGGAGCAGTAACAAAAGAAATTTGGTACATTGATTCAGGCTGCTCCAGGCACATGACAGGCACCAGAAGGGTGCTGAAAAATTTCACACCAGGAGAAGGACCAAAGGTCACCTTTGAAAATGAAGAAAAGAAAGGAGAAACTAAGGGGATCGGACAGGAGAACTAAGAAGATCTGGACTTTTGTTCCAAAACATATCATATGTTAAGGGTCTTAGGTTCAATCTTCTTAGCGCAAGTCAACTATGTGACACGGGCTACACTGTGGAATTCTCAAAAGGCATTTGTTCCATCAAGAATGTCAAAACCAAGGAGACAGTACTTATAGGAAGAAGAAAGAAGGATATGTTTATTGTTGATTGGAGTACAACAAAGCAAGGAGTTTGTCTCATTTCAAAAGGCAACTCAGATCTGTGCTGGGAGTGGCACAACAAGTTAAGTCATCTTAACTTTAAAACAATCAACAAGCTTTCAAAGAAAAGGTTGGTGGAAGGATTACCAGAACTCACTTTTAAGAAGGATCATTTTTGCAACACATGTCAAAAGGGAAAACAAACCAAAGTTTCATTCAAATCCAAAGCAGAGGAATCATCAACAAGACCATTAAATCTTCTGCACTTAGACTTGTTTGGACCAGTTGAACCAACAAGCATAAGTGGCAAAAGATACACACTAGTGGTGGTTGATGACTACTCAAGATTCACATGGACAATCTTCATGAAGAAAAAGAATGAAACTAAAACAAAGCTTCCAGAGCTGATGAAGCTAATCCAGAATGAAAGAAGTCTCTCTATCCAAATCATCAGATCAGATAGAGGAACTAAATTCATCAATCAAGTCATCACTCAATTCAGTAGCACTTCTGGAATAAAACACCAACTTTCAGCAGCAAGAACTCCACAATAAAATGGAGTTGCTGAAAGGAGAAACATGACCTTAAAAGAAGCAGGGAGAACCATGATTGAAACGGAAAATCTACCAAAAAGGTACTGGGCTGAAGCAATTAATACAACTTGCTACACTCAAAATCATAGTCTGATACATAAGACTAATGAAAAAACTCCATATGAACTGTGGAAGGGAAGAAAGCCAAACATCAACTACTTCCATGTGTTTGGTAGCAAATGCTACATACTAAACAATGGAAAGAACTATCTCAGACCTTTTGATGCAAAATCTGATGAAGGATTTTTTCTGGGATATTCTACATCGTCAAAGGCTTTCAGAATTCTAAACAAAAGAAGTCTTATTGTAGAAGAATCCATACATGTTGTCTTTGACAAAGGCACCCAGAAAAAAAGCAGTCAGCTGGAAACTTGCAACAGTCTGCCAATTTCACAAAGCTCCAACTGCCTCAATCCAGAAAAGAACACAATCTCTGGTCCATCTCAACACCTTATTCCAGAAGAAGAAGAAGAAGAAGAAGAAGAAGAAGAAGATGATGAAGAAGGAAAAGAAGAAGAGAAAGAAAACCAACCACACACATCTGATCTCAGATGGTTGAACCAGCATCCCCAGTCACAATTCATTGTAGATATTAATCAAGGAGTTAGAACCAGAGCTGCCATACAACAAGAATCAATGTCCTCTTGTTTTATCTCACAAGATGAACCAAAAAGGATAGAAGAAGCTCTGAGAGACTCGGACTGGATAACTGCAATGGAGGAGGAACTCATACAGTTTGAGAGAAACAATGTGTGGTATTTGGTACCAAGACCTGATCATCAAAATGTGATAGGTACCAAATGGGTATTTAGAAATAAAATGAACGAGGAGGGAAACATAATCAGAAACAAAGCTAGACTGGTAGCAAATGGGTACTGTCAAGAAGAAAGAATTGATTTTGATGAAACCTTTGCTCCAGTAGCCAGGTTAGAATTATTACTAAATAGTATTATTACTAAAATATATGAATTTATATGTGTGTGCTTGCATTAATGTACATATCTTAAAAGTCACAGTGTTAGTAATTATTTAAAATAAACGTAAACATAATTTTTAAAACTTTTTTTAAACTTATTAAAAATAAAAAGAAATAAAATTAATTTAAATACTCCGTATATAAACTTTTAAATTCATTTTTTAAGGTCATTTTTCGTTTAAAAAGCTAATTGCAAATTTTAAGTTACTGACATTTTATTTCACACCGCTAATGGAAGTAGTGATATGCACTAGTTAGTAGTGCATAAATGGAATAAATTCCACTTTTCGTCCTACGAGTGATTTCCACATTTAGTCCACATATTTCACTTTGTCCACTTTTGGTACATGACTATTGTGTTTTCGCCCATATATGATCCTTCCGGCATTGTTTTCGATGGTTAAAATCGCCGGAAAAGGACCACAAACGGTTAAAAAACATTAGTCAAGTACCAAAAGAGGTGGACTAAAGGTGAAATTGACACAGAACTCGTAGGACCAAAAATAGAATTAATTATGCATAAATGTATGTATTTATGTTTATTTTGTGTGGATTGTTTACTGTTATTATTTAGTTTGTAAACATTTAATTTGTTTAAATTTGTTTGTAATTGTTTTTAGCTTTTATTTGTAAGTTGTTAAGTAGTGGTAGAGTTGTTGGTATTGGAACAGAGGAAAAACAAGTGAAAATCTGCCCAGGAGCTGATACCCGGCCGGGTAAGCCAATATACCCGGTCGGATAAGAAGTGAAATCCGGGCCTGCTGAGAAATTACTCCACCTGATCGGGTAGGCTACCTCACGTACCCGGTCGGGTGAGAAGTGACCCGAGACAACTCGACGTGCTGAAACACAAGAACATGGCGAATCGATCCGATTTTGGCCGGTACCCGGTCGGGTGGGCACTATACCCGGTCGGGTACCCGGCCAAAGGTGTTGAAAAACACCTATAAATAGTACATTTTTCCTTCATTAATTTTCATTCCTTCTTTCATACTCTTAAACTCAATTTAGAATAATATTTCCTTTATATTCTTATAGCATGTTTAGTCTCCAAATGAGGAGCTAACCTTCCATTTCTTGGTTTTGCTCTTGAAACTTGTTGGTTATTAAAGTTGTGAGTTATTTTCTAAACTTCTTCTCTTGATTATTAATTCTTCCCTTAATCTCATTTCTATATTAATGTTCGGGTGTTGCTAAGTGACGATTAGTTAACGCATTGATATTAATTATTACTAGAAACGATCAACGAACTGATGGTTAATCGTTGATGGTTTCACAAGTAACTTCGGTTTATTAATACACCGTTGTGGTTAATAAACTTAAGAGGGATTAGTTTTGTTGGTTAAACCGAAATTGTTGTGTTGAGTTTATCAATCTCAATTGATTTCATCAAGGAGTTGAAAAAATTAAATGCTACTATTAAATCGGTGTACGACGTTGTTCTATATTTGATTAACAGTACTGGTTGTTAATGAACGGTCGTTTTAATAACTACCCTCGATGAATTGGAGAGACTCCTCGTTTGAGTATTCGAGAGGGGATAAATTAAAGATATAACAATGATCGACTAAATATATAAACAAGTGAGAGGTAGCAAGGCCAAGTTCTTTTTATGTTTGAATTAAATCACATATAAGTCGTTCATCTTGGTCTTTTTTTTTTAATGAAAATGAAAATGACATAATAATAAGAATTTGAAATGAGCATTATCTCTTGTAGCATAACCAGGGGCCTTCATGAAATGAAAAGCCTTTTTAACTCGTAGTTTTCATGCTCATCCTCTCCCTCATTGTACTCTTCTTCCTCATCATCAGCAGTGGCATCTTGGTACTGCTGATACTCTGCCACCAAATCATTCATATTGCTCTCTGCCTCAGTGAACTCCATTTCATCCATCCCCTCACCCGTGTACCAATGCAAGAAGGCCTTGCGTCTTAACATAGCCGTGAACTGCTCACTTACTCTCCTAAACATCTCCTGAATTGATGTAGAGTTCCTAATGAATGTTGATGACATTTTCAAACCGGTAGGTGGAATGTCACACACCCTTGACTTCACATTGTTTGGGATCCACTCGGCGAAGTAAGAAGAGTTCTTGTTCTGGACGTTGATCATCTGTCCGTCAACCTCCTTCGTGCTCATCTTCCCCCTGAACATGGCAGATGCAGTCAGGTACTCAGGTAATGCCCGTGCCGTGGATCAGCAGCACACATCATGTTCTTGGAGTCCCACATCTGTTGGGTGAGTTCCGAGACCGTGAGCGAGATGTATTGCTGGGATCCGCGCGAGGTGAGTGGTGCAAATCCCAGCATGAATCACTCAATCTAACCCCTTTTATTTACTAGTTTATAAACAGAGAACTATTCCTTTCCCTGTGGATACGAACTCTGCTTCACTGTACTACGTATAAGTGTTAGTATCAAATTTATTTTGACGCACTATGACAAAGTGCTCGTCAAGTGGTTAGTGAAAAGCTAACGAAATCCGCTAATGTCAATTTGTTGATTCATTCAACCGACTATGAACTAGCAGACAACTAATATTATTAAACACGATAAAAAGACTGCAGATGTCAATATCACAATACTTAGAATATGAAATGTCGGGAATTCTAAAGTCGAAGATCGAAAGTTTATCACTCACAAAACAATGACCAATTTGTCACTAGGGCTTCTTTTTTTACCAATAATTCTCAAGTGTTTTTTACCAATCTGTCAAACGACCCTCTTTTTATTACCAATTTGGTAATTTGACCATCAATGAATAGAGAATGCAGTTCCAATAAAAACAAAACTTGTAGTGAGAACATGAAAATGCACACACATTTAATATCCTATTTAACTTTGCTCAAAACTAATCAATATTAAATAATTGCAGTAGATCTGTACACTTAGCCTATGTAACTTAAGTTTTTCTGATATACGTAGTATATGTTTATATTTTGTTTAATCTTTTAGTGTCTCCAATTCTCTTTATACATATCTTTGCATTAAACACACCATACTCTGTATTAGAGGAAATAACTCCTGAACAAGAATAAAAGATTGGTATTTTTTCAAGGAAGACTACTATTTTTAATTCCATTTTATCCTAAGAGGTATATATTTCAAGAATAAATATCAGTATCAGTTCATATTACCCTCTTAATTTATTTCGTTACGTTATTCACATAGTTCAAAGAGCCATTTGATTTTGCAGTAATATAGGATAAGTTGTTTCCACTTCATCTGCACAAACTAACAGTGGGCCGCTGCTACCTGCAAGATGATCGACATGCATACACCGATAAATACGAGATAACAAAGGGAGCAGAAGCAGAAGTTAGAGTGTTTTGATGAAAGTGCAGAAATATTTCTGATCCTCTAATTTTTTACTCCTAGAAGCAGATTGTTTAGAAGCTGAGGAAGACCAGCTTCTGAGAACTGATTCTGTTTTTGCTTAAAAAAAAGAAGCAAAAGCAAAATCAGTTCCAATTTCCAAACAACCCCTAAGTAGCCCTTAAATCCTACATCAGTTACCAGAATACAATACATGTTGATTTAGGCATATGTTGCCACACCTGAATAATGATATCCGTCGATGAAAAACTAACTACTCACAGTCATCAGTTCAGTTTGTGTTATCAAAACAACAGCCCAGTTTGTGTTATCAAAACAACAGCCCGTGATCGTTCATTACTCTCAATTGCCTACTACTATCAACTGTTAACAATCACTCTCCAGTCTCCACTCAGTTACCGATTACTATCACCAACAGAGAAAGATTCGACTCTACTACATGATTTACAATGCTAATCCATCCACGTGCTACGTATCATTATGCAAAACACAGATTGTTCACACACCAACTTAATGTTACACCTTAATACAAGGCAAAACAAACAAGAACAAGCTGATGAAAGAAGTCGCCATACTACGCCATAAACCATACAGAAAATGTTACATTAGCCAACAAAAAACATTATGATGTTTAATGTCAAAACAAGACGACGATAACTAATGTAACTTTTTAGGCACTCTAATACCAGCCTGTCCTATTCATAGTTAAAAACATAACATATCCAATATGGATAAATATCTTTTTTCAGATTAAGCCCCAAAATTCAATAAACAAAAATAATGCTTAATTACACAAGGCATCAAACATCCTTCTCATTAGTCCGCTGCCTTTTCCGGTGCGAGTATTTCCGCTCATATGTAGTAAAGTAAGGGGCATAGTCCTTCTCCCACCGATCATTGAACAAAGTAGCCTAATGTATGAAGGATATTAGAGATTATGTATGAGATAAATAAACTCGGTATTGATTAACGATAAAGAGTAGGATATTTTGGTTCAACAAACCTTCTTCCATAATATTTCAAGTATATCTTTCAATCCACTAGAGATATGGTCTTTTCTTGTTAGGGAAGCACTCTGATGAAAACAACTTACTAAAGTTAGGTCCCGCAGATGGCATGACAATATGACATCAAATAAGATACTCAAAAGATGTATGTATGTATGTATGTATGTATACATAGTACCAACCTGATATTGTAGCCAAAACTCAAACCTCACTGTGATCATAGCAGAAAGAGTAGCCATGATGTCATTACAAGCTTTTCCCAACCAAATACTACGCTCATCAAAGGGGGATATATCTTTAACCAGCTTTAGAGCTTCGAGATGCATTTCATTAAGCGGCAACGTCTTTACCAACTACAATTGAGTTGATATGCCAAGTAATTAGCCCAAACAGAGAAAGAACATAAGCAAACAAAAGGATACACTACAGGCAGATTGTTACCCTAATTTGTTTCTCTATGTGCATCTGGGAAATCAGAGGATCCAACTGCTTTTTTTCTGCTTGAGCACATTTCATATCCTGTTCATGCGCTTTTTCAATCTGTTCTAGCTGATTAAAAATGTGATCCGTGACATCCTGAAATTTGGTATTCTTGTAATGATAGCGCTGAAAAAAAGTTATTTTGATATTTATATTAGAAATAATAATACTGAAAAACCTAAAGATTCAAAACGAAAAAAAAACATGTAGCATGTTATTATCTAAAGACCAAGGGATTTCATCCAGGTTAGAATGAAGTTCTGAGAGAAATAGGAATGCGGTGAAACAAGTATACAACATCGAAGTCTTTGTCCCACAAGAATTTGGGGTCAGCTAACATGAATTCCACGCATGAAATCGGAGATAGAGAACAGGCTGTAATCTAATTTTATTTTACCATTCGACTTATGCGTAGTGCCAGAGGAAGAATATCATCATTTTCCTTGAGATCATTCCCAGCCTCACTAGCATCAGCAGGTTTACTTATCAAATGATCGAATATCAAATTAACTGTCAGGTCATCAATGTATTCCATTTCCTCTTCCAATTTATCCTTTTGAAGTATGGATGTGATTCCTCCCTTCTGTAACAAGATATAACAAAACCATATTGACTAAGATGGCAACTTATAACAAAATTACTATCATGAATGTGCCTAAATAAAAACAAGTATTGTACCTTAGAAACTATCTTGAGGTTGTTGTGTAGCAATCTCAACATCTTAATAGCCCACCTGGAGGAGCTAGCCAGATAGGTACCATGATCAAGTTTTTGCTGCAGGAGATATTGACATTCCTGTTCACATACAACAAAACAGGAGGAAAAAAAATTAATAACGGGCTAACCTTGTGTGTGCTGATGTTGCATATATATTTTTGAGTTTCTATCTACCCTGACTAGCTCCCTTTTATCGTGAATCTCTTCCTCAAATTTCTTAAGCATCTTGATTTTCTGATGGCAGTCGTCACAGGGACAAACACTCCCAAAATCAAATTCTTGTGGAAATAAAACATTAGTTTCTATTTCCTCTTGTAGATCTAGAAAATCGTACTCCTCGTTTTCTTCCATCGTGCTTAAAATATACTATGCTCAGTTCACTATTAATAGCAACATTGAGATATTATTCATATATTCTATTTTGACTATATTTTATTCATTAATGTATTACTTGTATAAATTAATTTTTTTAAAAATACTATTAAATTCTTTTTATTCTAAATTTTCAAAATATGATTTTTTTAATTTTTTAGTAATAAGAAATGAAAGATATTAATGGTCAAACTTGTGCGTTGACAAACATGAAAGGTTGACTGTTGCAATTAAAAAGGAACGGGGAAGTACTTCGTACTTGGTGATAGCATGGAGGAGGTGGATAAATGAAGCTCGAATGCATAGCAGATAGGACGGGAAGGACGTAGATAGACAGAACCGGAAAGTAGATACTCCACTTGATAACATGGAGTCCGTATATCGTACACCCGAGTGTACGTACATCCGGCCCAATTATTAAATTTGACTGGTGGGCTTACATCTTGTCCCAGTGAATCGCGACCATAGGGAACTGAATTCCTTCACTAAAAAAATTAAAAACTCCAACATGATTCAATCCCCAGACCCGAAGTAGGGTATGCAGCCTTCAATCCATCTCACTGACTTGTCTTGTTGAGATAATTAGTTCTTTTATCTTACTTATCCTATATAGTTTCATACTGCCTATTATTAATAGTAATTATAATATTAACTATTCTTTTGTTTTTGCTCATTATTACTATATTAAAAGACTAATTCATATTTTTGAAGTATTTATTTGATCTATGAATCATACTATTACTTTATATAAATATATTTATACCTTTTTTATATTGTGTTAGGTTCCTAATAAGTCTGATGCTCATCAAAAGTGTTTTAATGCTCATAATAGGTCTGATGAACATTAAAAGTTCATTAATGCTCATTTAACAAAAAGTGTGATTTTCATCTCAATAGAAACTGTGCTTTTTTCATCTCATTGATATGACATTGTAAAAATGAGCATAACATGAGTATCAAATGAACATACATAATTTACAAAGTGCACATTGATATGAAAATCGTAAGGTTTGTTAGTTAAACATCATGACATTTTAATTGAGCATCCAACCTCCACTATTGAGATGAAAATCACGACTTCTGGAGAATGAGTAATAATGAACTTTTAATGAGCACCAGACCTATTCTATTGAGCATACTGAATACACAAATTGATATTTAAGCATACTCGAGATTTTAAATGAGCTTTTAAAATTTTTCTATGCTCATTTCGTAAATTAGCTATGCTCATTTGATATTGGTGTAATGTTCATTTTAAAATGAGCATTACACGAGACAACTTAAATGTCATATCCATGCATATTGGATATCCATGTAGATAAACTCTTTGCTTAGTATCAAACCCGGATTCCTTCATTAAAAAAAATAAAACGCAAGGGAGATTCGATCCCTAGACCTAAAAATCAATATACAGCCTTCCAACCATCTCGCCAACTTGCCTTCATGACAAAATCCGTTCTTTTATCTTACTTATCCTACGTATTTCATACTCATACTACAATTGTTTATTAATAGTAATTATAATATTAACTATTCTTTGCTTTTGCTCATTATTACCATATTTAAAGACTAATTCATATTTTTGAAGTACTTATTTGATCTAGGAATCATACTATTAATTTATATAAATATATTTATAATTTTATTATATATTGGTAGGTTCCTAATAAGTCTGATGTTCATCGAAAGTGTTGTAATGCTCATAATAAATCTGATGTACATTAAAAATTCATGGCTCCCGCTAAATGAGCAATAATGTAGTTATGTTGAGCATATCACATATTGTATTGAGTATTATGAGGCTAATAATGAGTATCACGATCTCTGCTTCATATCTTCTAATTCTTTTTCTTTTTCTTACTTTTTCCTTTCATAAAAACTTATTAAATTATAGCTATGATCTCCTACTATTAATTTAAATATGCGAGTCTAATATAATTTGATACTTTTGAAATATGCATTGATATGACATTTTAAAAATGAGCATAACATTAGTACAAAATGAGCACACATAACTCACAAAGCGCACATTGATATGAATATTGTAAGGTTTGTTAGTTGAACATCACAGTATTTTAATTGAGCATCAAACATCCGTTATTGAGATAAAAATCACGGTTTCTAGTTAATGAGCATTACTGAACTTTTAATGAGCATCAAACCTATTATGTTGAGTATTAGAAGTCTAATGTTGATTTTTTTTTACTCCAGGGGAGGTTTGGGGGAGGGGGGCTAGGGGGAGCCTGGAGTAATCAGGGCTGAAACTCACTCCATTTAGTTTCGAACCCTTAGGTGCCTAGCGGGTGTCGAACTCGAGACCTCCCACTAAGCACTTCTAATGTTGAGTATTAGAAGTCTAATATTCAGAATCATGATCTCTGTTTCATAACTTCTAATTCATAACTTCACTTTCTTTTTATTATTATTTCTTTTATAAATCTTAATAGTACTTTATAAAAATACATTGATAACATTTAAAAAATGAGCATAAGATTAGTACTAAATGAGCATACGTAACTTACAAAGGTTCATTGATATGAAAATCGGAAGATTTGTTAGTTTGACATAACGACATTTTCATTGAGCATCAAATTTCCTCTACTGAGATGAAATTACAATTTCTGTTAAATGAGTATTTATGAACTTGTAATGTGCATTGGACCTATTATGAGCATTAAAACACCTTTAATGAGCATCAGACTTATTTAATTGAGTATTAAGAACTTAACAATGTGAATCCAATGTCATATGCAACTTTTAAAATTTGCATGAATATAACATTTTAAAAATGAGCATAGTATGAGTACAAATTCAACAAATGAGAATACATAACTTATGAAATGAGCATCAAAATATTTAAAATGAGCATTACATCAATATGCAAGGATATGACATATTAAAATGTCTGGTGTAATACTCATTTTAAAGTGAGCATTACGCCAAATTCAAATGAGCATAGGTAACTTACGAAATGAGCATTAAAAAAAAATTAAAAATCTCATTTAAAATCTCTACTATGCTAAAATATCAATTTGTGTATGCTCATATCAGTATAACATAAAGAATAGGTGTATATGTTTTTATTCAGGGGCGGAGCCAGGGGGGTCAGGGTGGTCAGCCGACCCCGCTGAAAGTTCAAGAATGTAGAACTCTGAAATACCTTCGATTTGATATATTATGGGTCCCGTAACTCATTACGAGTAAAAAGTTATGACTTCTGGAAAAATTAGCACCATCCTAATTTGAAATAAGCAAAATTTGATGTGTGTTGTTGATTATACTCATCAATTTAAAATAAAACACTTCATTCAGTCATTAGTTGTATGAACATTATGATACATTTCATATACGATAGTATATCAATACAATAACTGATAAAGACTCATTAAACTATCATTTATTTCAACTACGTATGAAACATTTAACTCAAATATTGTATAATAACTATCCATCATTTTGGTACTGTATATAATTAAATCCTGACCCCCCTCATACATTTTTCTGGCTCCGCCCATGTTTTTATTGCATCGCATTTGATATGAATTTTTGAAAGAATTGCATGAAAAAGACAAAAAGTTATTGTAGCAAAATTACATAAAAACAAAAAAGTAGGAGTTCAAAATTAGTGATCCAGAAGACAAAAAGTATATATAAAAAGATAAAAGAAAAAATGAAGTATAGAAAAAAAAAAAAGAAAAAATAAAGTTGGAAAAATTAAAGTTCAAATTTAGAGACAAAAAAAAAACCGAAGCAGAAAAAAGAAAAAGAAAATTGAAACATAGAAGAATTAAAGTTCCAAACTAAAAGAAGAAAAAGGAAAACCATAACTACAAAAAAGAAAGGAAAAACGAGAAGCAAAATTAAAAGAACGGAAAAACAAAACTAAAAAACGAAAGAGTAGTAAAGTAACGGAAGAGGAAGAAAGGAGTAAAAACTAAAAAGTTAAAATATAAGGAAAAGCAAAAAGAAAAATCTGGGAAAGGCAAGAACAGAGGAAGCAAAAGCCATGATCCTTAACTAATGACCTCCGGTTTGCATATAATTAGAAAAATAACTGATTGTATCAAGTGACACGGTACAGCCGGGTTAATAATATATTTTGCCGATAACATGTAAGGAGGGGGGAGGAGCAACTTCAGAGAAGGCCGTTAGCCCAAAATCTTACTCCGTACGTATTAAAATATTTAGGCCCAATATGTAGGGTGTGTATTATTATTAGGGTTTTTCTGTGGTACCTTCCTAAATAAGGTAGATTCTATGGTACCCATAAGGTACCATACCTTTGTCTACATGGACCAATGAGAATGTAACAGTTGAATTATTTAAATCTAAATTAAAAATGATAAAGTGATGTGGTTCAATCAAATGAATGATAGGTACGGTACCCCATATTTTAGAAAGGTACTGGAGTTGTCACCCCTAAATAAATGAGGTACCGGTACCTAAAGTTTTTAAACCAATCAAGTAATACTATGAACCCACGTTTCCCTCCTAGCATCCTAGTCATATTAATACACTAAGCTTGATTATTTGCATTTTAGTCCCTAAGATAGAAGCAATTTACAAGTTAACTGTCAATCAAATCTGTCGGTTGTAAACTACCTGTTGAAGTTTATTCCTTCAACCCTTGGACCCAACACGTAAGCCCAAAGGTTTCGAGTGGAGTAAGTGTAAGAATATCTAGCCCAACAACTATCAGATGGATCAGGAACAAAAGTAGTAGCAGGCAATGTAAATAGGTATTATTAACTTCGTAATAACTCCCCTAAGTACAATCTACTTGCTAAAAAAGGCACGTCGGCCGTTCGTCCTACAAGGCAGTTAGAAATGCTGCGAGTAAGAATGCTGAAGCTAGTATGCTAAGAATAGAAAGTTGCCAACCCTTTACAATGAAATAAATGCTTCTATTTATACCCGCCAATGGGCAGGTAGCTATGCTGACGTGGAAGCCTGTGGACCGCTTGTGTCCCAACCACCAAATCTTCAGCATTTAATGCACTTCCCGCCAGAATCTAGGTTTCCCGCCTGATTAGTGGGGACGTTCGTCCGCCCGGGAAGTGAGTTGGATTGCTCCAAGTGACCCTCCGGAGATACTGGCTGTTCGTCTCCTGGCCTTGTGGATATTCACCATGTGGACTGGGTCCCCTCAGATGACTACAGGCTTGCCCCGGAGACGTTCGTCGCCATCCCCGGTGGCCCGTGGCCCTGCTCCTTGTCTCTGCACAGACGTTCGTTGGAGGAGCCTGCTGGGCCTGCGCCCCCTACGCCAGACGTTCGTCCATCCCCAAGGGACATGGGCTTATGAGCTGGCCTGGTGTTCTAGCTGGACGTTCGTCTGGAAATATGGGTTAGTGGGCCGGACCTCGGCTTGGGCCCTTAACCCAACACAAGTCCCCCACTTCTGATGTTCTGGGCTTGCGCAGGACATAAGGAAGTAGGAATCCCCCCGAGGTAGACGTCCGTGTCTTGATACTTGTGTTTTCTGCGCCCGTTGGAAGCATACGCTCGTGGTCATGGTGCTTGACAGCTGTCGACGGTTCAGGAAACGAGGTGACGGCTGATGTTGCGGCGGAGCATTTCCCGAGGAAATGTCATCATTACTTTTTTGCCCCACGCACAGCGCGTGGGCCGGAATACGCTCCTTGCCACGTGTCAGCCCCTCGTTGGTTTCCCCATCGGTGTTTCTCCTATAAATGCCGGGTTTTCCTTCTGAATTAGGGTTCCCAATTTCTGCTCTCTTGCTCTCGATTTTCCGCAGCTCTTCAAGTCTTCCTCTGAATTCGGCTAACCCCTTTGTAAGGTAATTTTCCCCCTCTGCTTCTTTTCTTGTTCGGATTCTTAGCCGAAATGACTTCGATGGAGGTTTCGTCAAGCTCTGATTCCGGTTCGTCGGGTTCCTCCTCGGGCTCCTCTTCGGTCGATGTGAGTGCGCGCTCCCCCGGGAAGGCCAGTATTTCCGGGACCTCTGGTTCGACCACGACGGTGGGGACCATCCGGGCTGATGGCGAGCCGGATGATGTGTCCCAAAGTAGTGGGAGCGACGCCGAGGACGGGGGTGCTGACGGGGCAGTAGATGTTATTGACGCAGTCCCCCTGAATGAGCGTCCTGCTGATTATGATTCTGGAGAGGAGGCCGAATCCGGTTCCGATATGGAGGTGTATGACCTGGGCATCCCTACGGATACGGAGCGCCACATCTGCCCGATCAGGAGCGCCCTTGACCATGACCAGGTCCTCTCCCGTGTGGCCCTCAACAAAATCCGTACCTTCTTCCCCCCGCCGTTCGTCTGGAGCGTGAGAGGCGCTGAACATGTGATGAGGAGACGTCCGGGGATGATCGTGCTCCATTTGGACTCCGTTGAAGCCGGGCTGCGGTTCCCGCTCCACCCGTTCTATGTGGAATTCTTCCACTGCTTCCAGGTGGCCCCAGCGCAGTTCATGCCAAATTCCTATAGGTTCATATCTGCCTTTCTGGTGCGCTGCAAACTAGCGGGAGCCACTGCCACCCTGGAGCTTTTCCACTACTTCTATCGCATCACTCCCCAGAACTCCGATGGTTATCTGAGCGTGGCCGCACGTCCAGGAAGGAAGCTTTTCAAGAACTACCCTTCGTCCATCCACGACTGGAAGAACCGCTTCTTCTTCCTTAGATATGATGGGCCTCCCCTCCCAGTTCGGTGGAATGGTTATCCCCCAAAGATTGAGTCACCGGAGCCGTCCGACGATCTACTTCGGGATGTGGAGAAAGTGTTGGAGGGCGGCGTCCGTCCGATAGCCGAATATCTGACCTTCGAGGCACTCTCCGGGGCAGGCATAGGTACCGCCCGTGTCCCTGGACTCTCTCTACCCTTCGACGCTCGTCTCGGGGCATCGGGCGGTCCTGTCCTTCGAGGTGAGTGTCTTACTGGATTTCCCGCTCGTCTTCTAACTCTTTGTCGTTTCTTGCAGGTTCACCGCCAAATAGAGACCAGATGAATCATGCCGAGTGTTTGAAGACAAGGAAGGCCAAGGCGGCCGCTGCTAAAGCCGCACTGGCGAAAGCCAAGAACGCCCCCGCCTCGGAGTCCAACTCCTCGGCCTCTGATGCTGCCCCGGCGAACTGCTGAGGGTGAGCAGCACCTGATCGCCACTGTGCTGGCTCAGGGTTCTGGGGCCCCTGCTCTTGAAGCTGCCCTTCCACCGCCGGTCGTCCCGTCGAAGGCGGCTCCTCAAAAGGGGACGGAGAAGGTCCCTGAGAAGAAACAGAAGAGGGGCCGCGAGGCAGGCTCCACCGGGCCCCTGCTTGAAGATGCCGGCTCTCTGCCATTGCGCCGCCCGGCGGAAGAACTGTGGAGGGAGATGGCCCTCAAGGCCGGTCTTGAGCTGCCCCGCCGTTCGTCTTCTGAGGCGACCAGCGCTGCCCTGGCGGCCGCTCTTCAGGTAATTCCTCATTGCTAGATCCGAGTATATTCGTTCCTTGACGTTCATCTCCTGATCCTTATTTTCTCTTCTGTCATCCAGTCTGGACTTCTAGTCCTTCAGGCTGAAGCTGCCAGGGAGGCCGATCTGAAGGAAGCCAAGGCCAAGGCTGATGCGGCCGTTGCTACGGCCCGGGAGGCCGCCCGTCGAGCTGAGGCGGAGGCTGCAGCCAAGGGGAGGGAGATTGCAGCCCTGCAGGCTGAATTCCGCAGCCAACTGGCCGGTCTCGAGAGAGCCGGTTTCAAGCTTGTTCCGGTGCTCCCTGCCGCCAAGGATGCCACTCCGGAGTGGTTGGTCGACACTTCCGGCTACAGGAACACCGGTGAATTCATGGATTCCGCCAAGGATTATTGCGCCGGGGCCTTCGGTGATGTATTCTCTGCGGCGCTGGCGAAGATCCCACCCCGGCAGCGTCTGGCGAGCGGGGTCCGGATTCTGGAGAGCTCCCCCTTGTCCCACAAGTTCCTCTACGAGGTCGGCGACAGCACCTTCGCCGCCGGCTACAACGAGGGGGTCAAGGCCACTCTCCCCATCTTCTCGAGGTTGCAAGGGGCTGATTTTGAGCTGGCTGCGAACACAGACGACGATCTGCTGCTCCAAGCCTTGGGGAAGTTGGGGAGAGACCAACGGCGGGCGGAAGCAAAGGCCAGAGGGGAGATTCCGGAACCCCCGACCCCCGAGCCCGAGGCCGAGGAGGAAGAGCAGACTCCGGGAGGCAGCCGGCCTGGGTCCCCTTTCTTTGTATAATGTAAATTGTATTTTCCCATTCATGCTTTTGTAATGTCCGGCCGTTAGAGCCGAAGAATATACATGCTCTTTTGCCCAAAATTATCTCTACGCTCATGATCTTTACTTCACATTTGTACTTTTGTTGTATGGAAACTCCCCTTGTGTTTCGATATTCTCTGTTGCATAGTCTGCGTGGACGTTCATCTCTGTTCCCCACT
The DNA here is from genome assembly GCA_945859915.1 of Cuscuta epithymum. Lineage (NCBI taxonomy): Eukaryota > Viridiplantae > Streptophyta > Magnoliopsida > Solanales > Convolvulaceae > Cuscuta > Cuscuta epithymum. The sequence goes on from CAMAPF010001140.1 coordinate 1,677,877, forward strand.
TGGTTTGGGGGCATGGGCGTCTCTTTGCCAAAACCCCGTACACATTAGCGCGCGGCGTCAGTGTTAAGGTCCGTCTCCGGATGGCGACCCCCAGCGCCGATGCCGGCTGCCCCTCCTGCACAGCATCCTGATGGTGAGACGACGTTCGTCGGGGGTTGGCCAAACAGCACACTTTGCAAGTGTGGTCATACGCACGTCGGGGATTGCCTCAATGCTTGCTAACGACGTTCATCTACTGTCGCGCGGCATGAATGCTAAAGCTTTTCGAGGCAAGGATGTCCGTCTGTCCTGCATGTTCAACTGGCATGGAGTGTGGAAAGGCGACGTTCATCCTCCGTGCGTCCCCTAAGGACATGATTTTATTTCATCATTTCGTGTCCTCCATCGTTCGTAGCATAAGAAATCCTTCCGGCGCCTCGACACCCATCTGTCGTACGGCGTCCCCCTACCGAAGCCGGCTTGCCGCCCACACGATATTCCGACAATGGGAAGACGCTCGTCGATAGCTGTCTTGATAGCACGCTCTTCTCAAGTATGGACATATGGACGTATTCCCTGAACCAGCGCCCGGTGACGACGTTCGTCGACAGTTGCGTGACATGAAAAACCGGGGTGCCGCAAGACGAACGTAGCCGGTTATTGCGTGTGTCTTCATCAGCCGCCGGTGTTAGGGACAGCCGGAGAATTACGGAAGTACGGAAAGGCCATGTCTCCAAATCCCGCCGAGCCGGTAAGCCCTCTTCAAGGGACGTCCGTGGCACGGACCCGGGTGTCCTTGTGGTGGTTATGTGGCGACGAAATCGAGGTGCCCTAAATGCCGTGGTAGGTACCGGTATCCAGGCGCCACGTGTCCTGCTTCGGTTGGCGCGATTCCGCGGTGTCGCCTATAAGTACCCAGAGTCCATGTGATCCACTCACATTTCTCCTTACGCTGCACAATTGTCTTCTCTCTCTAGACTTCTCTCAAGCCGTATCGGAAATCTCGAACCCCAAAGGTACCGTTCGTTGTCATGTCTTCCGAAAGTCGCTTTGACGATGGATGTTCTTCCGGTGATGACCTAGAATATTATGAGCGGGGAATGCCACCCCGGCCTCCCCGTTATAGCCTCAGCTTCTCGTGCGTTCGGCGTCAAATTCAACGCCTGACGAACGCTGACAAGCGACTGATCAGTCAATGGTTTTATCCCCCAAGGACCTACGACGATCGGCGTCTTCGGAACCCCATGCGCCATTTGCCCGGCTATGTGGTGGTTCACCTAGATTCGGTGATAGCCGGGCTGAACTTCCCCCTGCACAGCTTCCACTTGGAACTTTTCAGGGCCCTTGAGATTGTGCCTGCGCAGCTCGTCCCTGCCGCCTATCGGATAATCGCTGGCTTCATCATCAGATGCCACAGCGTCGGTGTGACCCCCACCGTGGACCTGCTGCACTACTTCTTCCGTCTGTCCACCTTCGGACGCACATGGTATTTGACCCTGATTGCCCGTCCGTCCATGGTTCTATTCTCGAACAATGCCGGGAATCCAGATGGTTGGGAAGAACGCTTCTTCCTGGCCGGAGTAGGCTCACCGATGCCATTCTCTGATCGGTGGAACGCTTACCCCGTGAAGACGATCCCGCCGCCCATGACGGACGAGGAGCTGGGATATGCCAAGCGCATAGCCGGACTTGGCATCCAGAACCTCCGGTTGCTGGTGGCCGAGCCCTTTAAAGCTCGGGCTGGATTAGGTGCGTCCGTTTGTACTTGCATTGTTTTAACATCTCTTCGCTGTTATGGTTCTGAACGTCTTGGTTCCCTTTGTGCAGGAGTTTTTCCATCCACGTCCGCCATGAGCCGAGTCAACGCTACTTCGGCCGCCACCGGCCGTGAGTACAAGGGGCGTGATAAATCCGGGACTCCGCTCGTCCCTAAGGTCGAAACTCGGGTGACCAGGGCACGGGCGGAGGATGATTCGGGAGCTGGCGCCTCCAAGAGGCTGCGTGCCGAGGGTACTGCCTCCAAGGCCATTATAGTGGCCGACGACTCTGATGGGGAGCCCGGAAGTCCCCTCAAACGAAAGCGCATTTCTCGGACCAATCTCCGTGCCTCTCCCCCGAGGAATTCCGACGTCCGCCGTCTCCGGGATGATGATGCCACAACCGCCAGAGGTTCTGATGACGCCCGTCCAACCTCTTCCCCCGAAGCCAGTGGGTCTTCTCTTGGCCTGATTGAGTTTTCCGGGGTTGGTCCCCGCAAAGAGTCAATGATGCTCTTCGGCCAGACAGCGTCCTCCATCTGGTGTGGGCTGAATCTCAAGGTCCCGCAAGATTTCGCTGCTCAGGAGGCCCCTGAGGATCTCTTGGAGTGCGGTCAGAGCACCTTGGACAAGGCCGGGCTTTATTTTCACAGGGCCCGGATGGCTTTCGAGCACCAAGGCAGGGAGATGGCCAGGGTGCGGGCCGAATGCGACGCCCTTCTGAGGAATGCGAAAGGCAGGGCTGGCACTCTTCAGGAGAAGGCCGATGCCTATGATAAGCTCGTTCAGGAGAATGCCTCTCAGAAGGAGCTCCTTAAGAAGCAGGAGGCCGAGCTCGTGGATCTCCGCAGCCGGATGTGGGCCGTAGAGAAGGCCAAGGTGGAGCTTCGCCAGACGGGCGTGGACAATCATGTCCCTATTTACGAGGCCGATGTTGCCAAAATCAAGGAGTCTGGTTCCATTGCCTTCCAGAAATCCAAGGCTTACACCGGTGCCATCCACACCATGGCCATGAAGTTTCTCCCGAGGCTCGTCGGAGAATTTCAAGCCACCTGCCCGGACGCCTACCTGGATGGGGTCAAATTGCTTCAGGCCACCCCCACCGGGCGGCGTTTCCTTGATGATCTTGCCGATGATACCTATCGCAAGGGCATGGTTGGGCTCGTAGCGGAGAATCTCCCGACGTTCGAGCGTCACTTCGGGGCCCCCTTCGATCCGGAGGCGGCTGGCTTCGACGTCCTGATGGCTGATGCCCATGCGGGAGCCCTTGAGCTGCTGAAAGAGCAGGAGGAAGCCGCAGCTAGTGACAAATCCAAGCAGGCCCCTCCCAAAGCCCCAGCTCCGGACGTCGATCGGTCGTGATTCTCCGTTCATTATCTTGTACTTGGCTTTTCCATTACTTGTATTGCACCTTCGCACATTGTAACTTTCCGGCCAATAGTGCCGAGGAATAAAAATCATTCTTTGCTCCATGCTCTTTTGGCCTTTTCTCTTTTTTTTTTTTTTTTTTTTTTTTTTTTTTGGAGTCTTTTGGTCTTCGTTCGTCCTTGGTCCTTGGTCCTACCGGCGTCCCTGCTTCGAGGAGACGTTCGGTATCCGTAGACATCGCAAGGAAGAACAGGTTTATCTACATCGAGATTCCCCCTTTCTTCGTTCGTCCGTGGCCCTTTTAGTCTTACCGGCGTCTCTTGCTTCGAAGAAGACGTTCGGTACCCAAGGAACTCGCAGGGACGAACAGGTTTACCCTCACGGGTTCCCGTCTTTGTTATCCCACGTCCATCGATCCATGGTCATTTGTGGGATAAACAGGTTTATCTTGGCAGGCTCCCTTGGTTCGTCTAGCCCCCTCCACGTCTCTACTAACCTCTACATCGAGAGGCGTTCGTCTTCGGCGGTGGGAGAAGATCTGGCACACCCGGACAAGATTCCCTTCCGTATAGGAGCTACTCTCCTCTTCTCCCCATCTCTTTTTTTTTTCTTTTTTTTTTCTTTTTTTTGAGGGAGGTAATCTATGGTCTTTGTTGGTCATTGGTCCCTGGTCCTACCGGCGTTCCTACTTCGAGGAGACGTCCGGTATCCGCCGACATCTCGATGAGGAACAGGTTTATCTGCATCGAGATTCCCTGGTGCTTCGTTCGTCCTTGGTCCTTGGTCCTACCGGCGTCCCTACTTCGAGGAGACGTTCGGTATCCGCAGACATCGCAAGGAGGAACAGGTTTATCTGCATCGAGATTCCCTGGTGCTTCGTTCGTCCTTGGTCCTTGGTCCTACCGGCGTCCCTACTTCGAGGAGACGTTCGGTATCCGCAGACATCGCAAGGAGGAACAGGTTTATCTGCATCGAGATTCCCTTCTTTAACGGTCGTTGGCAAGAACAGAAGTGATGAAAAAACAAGGGCCTTATTATTGACGACGTCCGGCCATTTTACATGGTAGTGGGAATAATACAAGGACAACAGCCCCTAACTATTGGTAGAACTTCTTCAGGTGTTCTACGTTCCACATCCCGGCATGGTTCCCCTCCAGGGTGTGGAGGAGGAACGTCCCCTGGTTATATCTTCTGATGACCCGGTAAGGTCCTTCCCAGTTCTTCGCCATTTTGCCGCCTTCGAGCGGCTTGCTCTTCTCTCTTTTCCTGAGTACGAGGTCCCCGACCTCTATTTCACGGAATTTCACGGCCTTGTTGAAATATCTCTGGGTGGCCCTGTGATACTCTTCCATGCGACGAGCCGCTAGGTCCCTCCGTTCCTCGATGAAATGGAGCTCTGCTCGTAGGTTGATCTCGTTGTCCTCCGGCTGGAAGTGCTTGGTGCGATGGGTAGGTACCAATACCTCCGTCGGTACCTTAGCTTGGAATCCGTAAGCCAAGGCAAAAGGGGTTTCCCCAGTCGCCGTTCTTGGCGTCGTCCTGTACGTCCATAAGACATAATTCAGCTGCTCCGGCCAAGTGGAGGTGTAGTCTTCCAACTTCTTCTTGATCTCGTCCATGATGGTTCGGTTCATGTTCTCCACTTGGCCGTTGGCTTGCGGGTAGGCCACCGAGGCCTTAGAGTGCTTGATGCCCCACTTTGCCAAGTATGCCTCAAAGCCTTTGCCGACGAACTGCCGACCGTTGTCTGTGATGATCTGCTCCGGGATCCCGAAGCGGCAAATGATGTTCTGCCAGACGAACTTCTGGCACTGGAATTCAGTGATGGAGGCCAATGGTTCGGCCTCGACCCACTTCGTGAAATAATCAACCGCCACAATGACGAACTTCCTTCCACCAGCAGCCGTTGGCAGAGGACCCAGCAGGTCTATGCCCCACCTAGCAAAAGGTAGCGCGATGGTCATCGGGGTGTAGAAACTCGCTGGGCGGCCAGGGACAGGTGCATACTGTTGGCATACTGCGCACTTCCGCGTGTGGTTGAAGCAATCTTGCTGTATGGTCGGCCAGTAATAGCCCTGCAGGATGATTTTTCTGGCTAAGGTCCGGGGGCCTTGGTGGCTGGAGCAGATCCCTTCATGTATTTCCTCGATTACCGCCGCTGCCAGGCTCGGCGGGAGGCACCTGAGGTAGGGTCCGCCGAACGTCTTCTTGTAGAGCTGCCCGTCAATAAGTTCAAAGTTAGGGGCACGTCTCTTTATCCACGCGGCTCTTCCTGTACTGCCATCACCTTCAGGCTCAGGAAGCGTTCCATCTCTGAGATAATCTGCTATCTCCTTTGCCCAGTTAGGTTCGGCAACGGAGATAACCTCCACCTGGATGACGTTCGTTGCCGGTGCTGGGAATACCTCCTGCCTAACGAAGCCTCTGATGTGTCGGGGGATGCTTGATGCCGGATCATCGGTTGGGGGGTTGCTTAGTTTTGACAGAATGTCCGCCTCTGCATTCTCCACCCGCGATACTTGCTCAAGCACCACCTGCTCAAATTGTGCGGTCTGTTCCTCCGCCAGCTCTTTGTAGACCTTCATTCGCTCTTCCCTGGTTTCCGCAGTGCCGTTCATCTGGGTTACCACCAGCTGGCTGTCCATTCTCACCTTCAGACGAGCTGCTCCGAGGGCTTTCGCGCATTTCAGCCCTGCGATAAGCGCCTCGTACTCAGCCTCGTTGTTGGTGACCTTGAACTCGAATTTCATAGAGTAGTAGGCCTTGAAACCCTCGGGGGAAGTGATCACTGCTCCTCCGCCACAGCCCCGCGCACTCGAGGCCCCATCGGTGTACATCTCCCACCAATTGTCGAAGTCGTCGGTGCGTGCGGTGCATTCTGCAATGAAGTCCGCTAGTGCCTGTCCCTTGATCGTCGGCCTTGGTTTGAAGTCCACGTCATACTGGCCGATCATCAAGGACCACTTGGTTATCCTTCCGCTCGCCATTGGATTCCTGAGGACTGTGGCGAGGGGCTGTGTCGTGTAGACGGTCACCGGATGTGCCTGGAAATACGGCGCCAGGCGCTTGATGGATGCAATCAAGGCGAGGATCGTCTTCTCCATCAGTGTGTATCTCGTCTCGGGACCGTTCAGCGCCTTACTCACAAAATATATTGGCCGCTGAACGCCTTCAGACTCCTTCAGCAGCACGACACTTATGGCCAGATCGGCTACTGCCAAGTACATGTACAATCTCTCCCCGGGATCCGCTTTGGTGAGGACGAGCGGAGAGGAGAGATATACCTTGAAATCTTCGAAAGCAGCCTGGCACTCCGGGGTCCATTGAAAGGGATTTGCCTTCTTCATGATCTGGAAAAAAGGGATCGCCTTATCAGCCAGCTTGGATAAGAATCTGCTCAGGGCCGCCAGACGCCCGGTGAGCCGCTGCACGTCTTTTAGGTTCTTTGGGGCCTCCATGTCCATAATTGCCTTTACCTTCTCCGGGTTAGGCTCGATCCCCCGCTCGCTCATCATGTAGCCGAGGAACTTGCCGCCCCTGACGGCGAAGGCACATTTCTTCGGATTGAGCCTCATGCTGGCCCTCTCCATGATGCTGAAGACCCTCTCCATGTCCTGGACATGATCCTCCTTTTTCTTGCTTTTGATCAGGATGTCATCCACGTAAGCTTCCATTGTCTTCCCAAGTACGTCTTTGAACAACATCCCGATCATCCTCTGAAAAGTAGCCATGGCGTTCCGCAGGCCGAACGGCATGACGATGTAGCAGTACACGCCGTCCGCTGTAACGAACGCCGTTTTTTTCGGCATCATCGGGGTGCATGAACACCTGATGGTAGCCCCTGAATGCGTCCATGAAACTGAGCAGTTCGCAGCCTGCCGTCTCATCCACCAGCAAGTCGATCCTCGGAACAGGGTAAGGATCCATCGGACAAGCTTTGTTGAGGTCCGAGTAATCGACGCACATCCGCCAAGTGTCGCCCTTCGGGGCTAGTACCACGTTGGCCAACCACTCCACGTGGATGACCGGCCGGATGTGTTTAATGCTGAGGAGAGTTGCTGTCTCCTTCCTGGTGAAATCGCGTCGGTCGGCCGCCATGTACCTTTTCTTTTGTTGTACAGGCTTGGCGTCCGGCCGTACGGCGAGTCTATGACATATGAGGTTGGGGTCGATGCCCGGCATGTCCTCCGGCCCTCTGGCGAATAAGACCCTGAACCTTCGGAGGACAGCTATGACCCCCGCCCTGATCTCTGGCTCTAGATCTGCACCGATGGACACCTTCCTGTCCGTCGGGTCGTCGAGCTCAATTTCCTCCAGCAGAGTTGCTGGTTCCAGATGAGCGTCCAAGTCGGCCTGTTTGGCCTTCTCAGAGATGCTGTTGACCCGAGCCTCCCGCTCGTTGAGCTTCTCCATGGCCTTCGTGTAGCAGGCCCTGGCCATATGTGGGTCCGTACGTGCTACCCCCACTCCAGTGTCGGTGGGGAATTTGATGCATGAATGTCGTACGGAGCATATGGCCCCCAAGTCTTCCAAGCCGGGTCGGCCCAAAATGGTGTTGTGGGCGCATTTTAGGCGGACCACGACGAACGTCATGCTGATTCGGGCAGTGTGAGGGCCGTCGCCGATCTCTACCGGCAAAATGATGGTGCCCTCAGCGTCAATGCAATCCCCGGTGAAGCCGGACAGCGGGGTGCGTAGGGGGTGCAGCATGTCCTTCCTGAGCCTCATTCCTTCGAAAGCCTCCCAGTAGAGGACGTTCACACTGCTCCCGGTATCAACGAGGACGCGACGGACGATGGCATCGTTCACGTCCATGCTGATCACCAGCTCGTCTCTGTGCGGCGCCGGTGACATTGGCAGGTCAGCGGGGCCGAAGGTAATTGCCTCGATTCTATTGCGCTTGGTGGGGGGTGCTGATACGGAACCCACATAGAGTGACCTCTCAAATTTTTTCCGCTCGGCGGGTGTATCCCCTGTCTCAGCGCCCCCGAAGATCACCTTGATCTCCAATTTCTTCTTCTTGCCCTTCGGGCCGAGGGATCCCTCCGGACGTTTATCTGCACTACGATAATCCACGTCCTGAGGTTCTGCCTCGCGCCGATCGTCGCGGCGCCATGTCTTGTGCCTTGAGCTCGGCTTCTGCTGGCTGTTTCTGTTCAGCAGCTGGGTGAACTCGCCCAAGTACCCCTGACGGATCAGCTCGTCGATCGCTTTCTTTAATTGGCTGCAATTGTCCGTCAGGTGGCCGGTCCTCTGATGGTACTCACAGTAGGCCGATTGGTCAAGCCCCATATGCTTCTTCATATCCTGGGGCTCCGTCAGGAGGCCTTTGTCTTTGATGGCCTCGAAGATTTGGCTCACCGGATAGGCCAATGGGATATAGCGGTCGTCCGGCCGCGTCTGGCTGTCTCCGGAGGGAGCCTTCCACGGGATCATCGCTCCGTCCATCCTCTTCTTTTTGCTTGGGGGTGAGGGCCCGGGTCCCGGTCTAGGTCCGAGCCTGTCCGCCATTTTCCTAGGCTGGGCCGCGGGAACTCCGTCCCGCTGCCTGATCTCCTCCTCAATGGAGGCATACTTTTGTGCCCGAGCCAAAACCTCGGTGTAGCTGGTGCCGGGATTCCTCCTCAGGTCCCGGTAGAGATCCCCTGTGGCCAGCGCACTGGTGAACATGTTGGTGGCCAGACGTTCGTCCAGATCGTCGACCTGTAATACCTCGTCCCTCCACCTTACCAGGAACCTAGCCAGCGGTTCGTCCCGCCCTTGTTTGATGTGGGCGAGAGCCGTGACGTCCTTCCTGGGGGTGGTGCTGGCAGCAAACTGTGCCATGAACTGCCGGGAGAGTTGTTCGTATGAGTCAATGGTGCCCGGCCTCAACTGGCCGAACCATTCTTGCGCTGGCCCCCTGAGGGTGCTGAAGAATAATCTGCAGACGGCCTCGTCCGATGCTCCCAGCATGGACAGGTTCCCTTGGTAGCTGATCAGGTGGGCCTTAGGATCGCCAGCCCCATTATATACCAAGTTACCCGGGGGCCTGCAGTCCCGGGGAATCTCGACGCTCATCACTCGTGGAGTAAAGGGTGATGTGAGAGAGAAAGAGGGTGTGGCCGGGCCGACGTCCGCCCGCCTATTCATCTCGGCTATCTGCCTCTCCATGGCTTCCAGCCGTGCGTCCTGTGCGGCCCTTCCGGGGGACACAGGGGGCGCGGCTTCGGGGGGTGGCGTTCTGCTGAACGGCCACAGCATCGTGCGGCCGCCTGAAGATCTGCGCACCTCGCCGTTGGAAACGTCGTCCAACGGTGTTGACCCTTGGGGTCTCGTCTCCCCGCGGGATCCGGCGAGGAACTGATGGCGTGAGAGCCCTGGATGCAGCGATGCTGACCCTGGTCCGCCCTCCCGTCTCACGGGAGCCTGAACCCCCACCTAACCGCTCGTGGACTGAGGGCCGGTGGTCACTGGATCCCATCGTATCATCATACGACTGCATGCGGCGTATGGGAGAGAGGGGTGTTCGCTGGGTGCTTGCAGAGTACACCTGATCTCGGGCCTCCGCTCGTCTGCCATGCGACGCATGGTGTCTGCGAGTTCCCGCATGAGGCGGGGATCCTGCCTGGCCTCCAGGGGAATGAGGTCAGTGATACCCCCGTTTCCTCCAGAGGTCCATATTGTTGCGGATAGTTCCGAGTTCTGGCCGCGATTCCGGCGGCTCGACTCCAGACGCTCGGAGAGATCACGCTGGTTGTTGCTTCCTGACATCGTGTCTGCTGTAGGTAGATTTAGTAGCTGTTTGGGAGAGTTTCTGGAAACTTTTTGCTCAGTTTCCCACAGACGGCGCCAGTGTTGAAGTTTATTCCTTCAACCCTTGGACCCAACACGTAAGCCCAAAGGTTTCGAGTGGAGTAAGTGTAAGAATATCTAGCCCAACAACTATCAGATGGATCAGGAACAAAAGTAGTAGCAGGCAATGTAAATAGGTATTATTAACTTCGTAATAACTCCCCTAAGTACAATCTACTTGCTAAAAAAGGCACGTCGGCCGTTCGTCCTACAAGGCAGTTAGAAATGCTGCGAGTAAGAATGCTGAAGCTAGTATGCTAAGAATAGAAAGTTGCCAACCCTTTACAATGAAATAAATGCTTCTATTTATACCCGCCAATGGGCAGGTAGCTATGCTGACGTGGAAGCCTGTGGACCGCTTGTGTCCCAACCACCAAATCTTCAGCATTTAATGCACTTCCCGCCAGAATCTAGGTTTCCCGCCTGATTAGTGGGGACGTTCGTCCGCCCGGGAAGTGAGTTGGATTGCTACAAGTGACCCTCCGGAGATACTGGTTGTTCGTCTCCTGGCCTTGTGGATATTCACCATGTGGACTGGGTCCCCTCAGATGACTACAGGCTTGCCCCGGAGACGTTCGTCGCCATCCCCGGTGGCCCGTGGCCCTGCTCCTTGTCTCTGCACAGACGTTCGTTGGAGGAGCCTGCTGGGCCTGCGCCCCCTACGCCAGACGTTCGTCCATCCCCAAGGGACATGGGCCTATGAGCTGGCCTGGTGTTCTAGCTGGACGTGCGTCTGGAAATATGGGTTAGTGGGCCGGACCTCGACTTGGGCCCTTAACCCAACACTACCGATCATCTACTTGATCCACTTAATTTTGATCATACACCCTATTTTTTTATATAGCTTTTATTCATTTTCTTTTTTTGCAAAATATCTTTTCTTCATTTATTTTAGTTTCTTGAAATAAATTTAGGGCATGTTTGGTGACTCATTAGATTATTAATCATTTTTTCATCAAATACGTAAATTTTTTTTTTTTTTGCACTGCATTGTATAATAATCATAATAGAGATGTTTTTAATTGGACTAAAATTTATTGGTCTGATCTAATTTGGTCTAGTCCGATTTATTTAAGTCTGATCTAATATAATCTGTTTAAGTCTGACCTGGTAAATTTTTTGTCTCTGTGTATTTTATAACTGTCGAATTCTTGTTTGGTATTGTTTGGCCCGTTTAAGCATGATATGGCCTGGTCTGGTATGAGACTGAAATAAGTCTAAGTAAAAACATTCAAAGTAAGCTTGGATTCACTTTTCAGGCTATATTAGAAAAATTACTGCAGAAGGTCATTTTAACTGTTTTTCATATAACTTTTTCCTTGTTTTATTAATAAAATATTGTACGGAGTAGTATATTTAAATATATACTTCGCATAATTCAGCAGATTCAAAAATTCAACTATTTCAGTCAAAATTTTATCCATTTAAGCAGATTCAATCGTTTGAACCAATTTTTGTGTTGCCGAACGGACTCTTATCGAGTCTAGTCGGAAAGAAGGATTGAGTTGCGGGTATGATATATATAGGGTTCAAGATTTACTTTAAAAGTAATGTAAAAAAAGATTTACTTTAAAAAGTAATTTTTAAATAATCCAAAATATTTTAAAAAATAATGAAACTCTTTGAAGAATGAAATCAGAATGCATAACCATCCGGTCTCGGAGCGGAATTATTATGGTCCGGTCATCAGTTCAATTACTTTGATGTTTTCGATTGCAGTCCATATTGATTCTCGTCCGGTCTGTCCAGTCTTACTGTCTTAGACCGGCGTGGCGGCATTCAACTCCATCTATGACGGACAACGTAACCAGTGTTCTAAAAGGGGTGAGGCGTGGCAAGACGTCGAAACCGAGCCTCAAGCCTTTGAAGCCTAGGCGGGAATAGGTGAAACCTAGGCGTTAAAAGGCGTTTCAGATTTTTATTTTTATTGATAATTATTACTCCGTACTACGTATGATATAGTGATATATGAAGAAGAAAATAAATGTCCCAAAATATATTATACAAGATTGAGTCTAATTTTTACTTGGGAAAACTGTCAAATAGGTCCCTCTACTATATGGAAAAAGTCAATTAAGTGCTCGTACTATTAAATCATCCAATCAAATCTTCCAACTACAAAAAAAAAACAGTCAATTAAGTCTTTCAACCGGTAAACAACCAATAAACGTTAACTTATACACATGGCTGGTCCACGTGGTAGACTTTTTCTTTTTTCCTTTTCGTTTTCCCCTTCTCTTTTCCTTGGTTTTGTTCTGCCGCCCAAGCCCCGTTGCACAACATCTTTACAGAGTGTTATTTCCTCTTTCCTTCTTTCTTTTCTCCACCCCAATCTAAAGAAGCTTTCCATTTTTTCATCTCCGGAACTTCATCAAGTACAGAGGACGGGTGCTGCAAACGACGTGGACCATGGGTGCTGACACTTGCCTCAGATGATCATATCTTCTTCTCTGATGCGGGGCATGCCGACGAAGTTATGCACTGGCTCACCGCTCATCAGTCTTCTTCTTCTCCATCCGTCTGGTTCTATTCAATTCGTTGCTTTGCTGCAAAACTAGTTGGCACCGGCATGATGGCTGTTGTGATGTCACCGGGAAACGGAAGGATGACTGCTGCGATTTCGTCACAGGTCTTGGGCTATCTTCCACATGTTTACGGGAGAATTCACCAATGAAAGGAATGGTCGGTGTTGTGACTATGGTGGAGTGGCAAAAGAAGAGAGGAAAAATGGATCCTGGGTTTGCCGGTTGGGTGCATCGCCGAAGAAGAAAGTAACGAGAGAAGAAAGAAAAGAGTTGCAGGGATGAGATGAAAGAAAAAGAGAAAAAAAAAAAAAGGAAAAGAAAATCAAAAATAAAATAATGCCACTTGGGCATCCAGGTCACAAGTTTTACCTGCGAAACTTAAAACAACTGGCTAAAAATCAAAATTGGATGTTTTTTTTTATAGTTGAGGGACTTGATTGGGTGATTTAATAGTAAGATGACTCAATTGACTTTTTCGATATACTACGAGGACTTATTTCATAGTTTTCCCTTTTTACTTTGTTCAGTATATATAATTTTTAAATGCATAGAAAATGCAAATACAAAATGATATATTGTTGTTTTTTACTACTCCGTATTAGATTCCATATATAACATGTTTATAAAAGTATTTTATTTTTCAATTTAATCAGATTTTTCTTTGCAAAAAATATTGCATCTAAAAAACTTCCGCCTTTTCACGCCTAAGCTCGCCTAGGCTTAGGCCTTTTCTAGCCTTTGGTGGTCAACTCTTGAGTTGACCGCCTTTTTCACACCTTTCTACAATGCGAGGCGTTTCTCCGCCGCCTCACGCCTAGGCCCCCGCCTTTTGTCGCCTTTTAGAACACTGCGCACAACCATTTTTTTTTGAAGGAGAAAAACTTAATTAATATTAATGAGATCATTGTTCAAAGTACAAGCCAGAAAAGACGGAACATCATAAAACCAAGTATGTAAATCAGATAAAGAACATGTCGCTCTTGCTAGTTCATGGGAAGCCTTGTTCGCTGATCGCTTCACGTGAGTAAAAGAAATGCTAGAAAAGTTATATGAAAAACCGTTAAAATGATCTTCTACAATAATTTTGCTAACATAGCCTGAAAAGTGAATCCAAGCTTACTTTGAATGTTTTTACTTGGACTTATTTCAGTCTCATATCAGACCAGACCAGACCAGACCATGCTTAAATGGACGACACAATACCAGACAAGAATTCGACAGTTATAAAATACACAGAAACAAAATATTTACCAGGTCAGACTTAAATAGACTATATCAAATCAGACTTAAATAAATCAGACTAGACCAGATCAGATCAGACCAGTAAATTTTAGTCCAATTAAAATCATCGTTATTATGATTATTATACAATTCAGTGCAAAAAACCAAATTTACGTATTTGATGAAAAAATGATTAATAAATGTAATGAGTTACCAAACATGCCCTAAATTTATTTCCTGAAGAAACTAAAATAAATGAATAAAAGCTATTTTGCAAAAAAAAAAAATGAATACAAGCTATATAAAAAATAGGGTGTATAATCAAAATTAAGTGGATCAAGTAGATGATCGGTAGTTGACAACCTAGACGGATTTGATTGGCTGTTAACTTATAAACTGCTTCTATCTTAGGGACTAAAATGCAAATAATCAATCTTAGTGTATTCATATGACTAGGATGCTAGGAGGGAAACGTGGGTTCATAGTATTACATGATTGGTTTAAAAACTTTGGGTACCCGTACCTCATTTATTTAGGAAGGTACCATAGAAATACCCTTATTATAAAGACTGCATGAATGCGAAATTGCTGGCAGGAGGCACAGCAGAAAGGCATCAGCTGGGTTGGCTTAGGGCGCGGCAGGGGAGATCGTTGGGTTAAGCCGGGCAGAGGAATTATAAAAGTAAAGGTGGACGGAGCCGTGAACGAGACAGGAGGGATAAGAGCTTGGGGCTCGATTGCTAGGAATGAAGATGGTGAGTTTGTTAAAGCTAAAGGAGTATCGACAGCAGGCTCCTGGTCGGTTACGGAGACAGAAGCTACGGAAATATGGGACGCGATTCTCGGTGCGGTCGAAGAGGGATGGAGTGAGGTAGTAGAAATCGAACAAGATGCTTTGACTGTAGTGCGATTCTCGGTGCGGTCTGATTATTGATGACATTAGGAAGGTTTTGGAAACCGTCTACGAATAGTGTTACCCATGCACTCGCAAGGGCTCAGGTTAACGTCTCAGATCAGAGGATTATTTATGAAATAATTCCTCACACTATTGTAAGTCATTTGAAGAACGATTTGATTGATTAATGGAGTTGCTTGGCTTGATGATCAAAAATAAAAATAAGAAAACGACTTTTATATTAATATTCCGAAATCATACAAGACAATTACAACAAATCCAACCGCAACTCCTAAAAATATACATAGAATCAGTCACTTGACTCACTTCATAGAAAGCCACCTAACTTTCTAAACACGAAATGATCAGTTTTAAATCTGAATCGACTAGAAAGCCACCATGTCTATCAAAAGTATTTTAAAATTTAAAAATCCAAATCAAACCTACTCAATCTAAAATAAAAACTAATATTGCTAAAGAAGAATGCACTGTTTTGCAACTTCGTATTACTAAAATAAAATCCAATGTTTACTTCTTATTATATACCTCTTATTACTTCTTATTCTCTTTTAATGCATTTACTCATTTAATTTACATAAAAACTTTCATAGACTAATATTATTAACAAATAATATGATAAAAATCTCAATTCCTAAGAGCATCTTCAATGGTAAAACGTTAACGGTGCATACGTGGCATGGAAAATAACCAATTAAAAAACAATAAATACAATATCTCTCTCCTTATTTGAAGGATCTTACACCATTTTGGTAAGTTTTTCTCTGCAATGTCAAGCACAATGTCTAGATGTAGACATTGTGATTGACATTGCAGACAAAAACTTACCATAAACACATAAGACCGTGGAAAGAAGAGAGATATTGTATTTATTGTTTTTTAATTGGTTATTTCTCATGTCACGTATGCACCGTTAACGTTTTAGCATTGGAGATGCTCTAAGACCTTGGGCGAATGTACCGTTTTGCAACTCCTCACATGAAGATCCACTCTAAGCCGATCTATGTTGTTAGTGCAACCAGGAGTTAGTGCAACCTGTTGGGATTGGAAAATTCTTCTATTCAATATCAAGAACAGAATTACAATAGGAGGAGCAAACTCTCACACTCAACTATTACAAAAAACCAATCCTCACCAATACACTTCTACTCTAAGTGTATTTCACTCTTCACACACTTTTCTCACTTTCTAAACTGATGATATGAACAACAATAGAACACTCTATTTATAGGCTAGGTTGGAGACAAGAGGAAGTTGCATCCAAGCTTCCTAGTTATCTCCATATCTCCTTCCATGTTCATGTGTTTGATAGCTCCTTCCTAGAAGGTGTTATATGTCTCTTGGCAACTTCCAAGAAAGAAGGTGGAAACTCCCTACAAATCTCCCCCTCCACCTTGTTCTTTATTTCTCTCGTTCATGCGATGCTCGCAGGCTCCCCCTCGTTAGCAACAAGTATCCATTCGGATGTGGAATACTTTCTCTGTGGAACTATGCCTCGCATAGAACGTCGAACATGAGTACCTTCAGCTTCGTCTTCAGATGAAGGCTCCCTCTGCTGAGGAATATTGACGTGCACTTTGTCGTAGTGTGCACTCAAAATAATAATACAATACAACACTTATACGTAGTATAGCGTAGTAAGGTTCGTATCCACAGGGAAAGGAATACTTTTCTTTTTATAGAATTAGTAACAAAATGGGGGGTTTTAGTTTGATTTGGTTTAATAAATTAAACACGAAGATGAACGAGTTATGTGGTTTAATTAATGAGAAGAAGACTTGGCTTTGCTTTTATCCACTTAATGAAATGTTCGTCGATCCCGGTTATATCTTTAACTATCTTCCTCTCGAATACTCAATCGAGGAGTATATCCAGTTCATCGAGGGTAGTTATTAATAACGAGACGCGTTCATTAATAAAACTTACTACCGAGTCAATATAGAACAAGCGCCGTATATTAACTTGATAGTAGCAATAAAATCAAGATGAAAACGATTGAGATTGATAACCTCAACACAAGCGGTTTATTGGTTTAATCAATATAATTAATTCCCCTTGGCTTATTAATCATGAGAAGCATGCATTAACAACCCAAGTTTACTACCATTGAAAGAATCGAATTAATAACAAGCGTATTAACCGATTGATTCTAGTAATAATTAATATATGAAACAAAACTAGTTGATCCTTTAAGTAATGTTCAAAATATTAATATGAAATATGAATAGGAATTAATTAATATTCAAGAAAGAATATTAAAGAAGATGAATCCGACTATAGTTAATATCAAGATGTTAACTAATTGTCATCTTAGTAACACTCCCCGATATTAACGTAGAGGGAGAAATAACTATTACTATAACTAATGTCAAGATGTTAACTAATTGTCATCTTAGTAACACTCCCCAACATTGATATAGAAATAGTATTTAAAGGAGGAATTAATATTCAAGGAAGAAGATTAAAGATAATAACTCACAACTTACAAATTCATTAAGCTTCAAAGGAGCAAAACCAAGATGGAAGAGTTTAGCTCCTCATTTGGGGACTAAACATGATAGAAAATATAAAGAAAACACTAATCTAAACTGAGCTAAAGAGTATATGTGAATTGGTGATTTTATTGTGAAGGAAAGGGGTGTATTTATAGGCTTTTGGGAGCTGCAGGGTCTGATACCCGATCGGGTATATAGGATACCCGATCGGGTATCTTAGGAAATTGCCCAGAAAGTCACTTTTCTGGGCATACCCGATCGGGTATGTCGGCATACCCGATCGGGTATGTGACAAATCTTCACGAAAATTTGCTCCCACGATCATTTGTTCCCGGATTTGATTTGGACAATCGAATCAAGTGAATACCCGATCGGGTATAGGCAATACCCGACCGGGTACATGAGTATTTTTTCCAAATCGAAATCTTTCTTGTCTCCTTGCACTTTCCTTGATCTTTTAAGGTCCAATCTTGATCCCTTCGATGATCTTTGACCTGTTTAGCTCAGAATAATCCTAATCTAAACAAATTACAAATAAAAATGAAAATAAAATATTACACCAAAAGTGTGTAATTTCCACAACTACAACTAATAAAAACTAGTTAAAAATACAAATATACAATCAAAAATTACACGAATATCAACTCCCCCACACTTAGCTTCTTTACTCGTCCTCGAGTAAAGTCAAATGTTTAACACTTCCAAATCCTCAAAAGTTCAACAATCAACTAGAAAAAGCAAAAGACCACCAAGGATAAAACATTTTTTTACATTGAGTTTTCAGCTCAATAAAAAAAAATAATATCTTCTTGGGTTTCATGGCCTTCTATGCTCATTTTTTTCTTCACCTCTTTTATTCTTCTTTTCCGTCAAGAGATTAAATGATGTTCTGCAAAAACAAATATATCTCTCATATCTCTCATTTTGCCTAGGAGCCTTTTCAGGTTTTCATCCTAGCATCTCTTTTTGTTTTTCCATCC
This sequence comes from Cuscuta epithymum, assembly GCA_945859915.1. Taxonomy (NCBI): domain Eukaryota; kingdom Viridiplantae; phylum Streptophyta; class Magnoliopsida; order Solanales; family Convolvulaceae; genus Cuscuta; species Cuscuta epithymum. The sequence continues at coordinate 1,695,949 of CAMAPF010001140.1, forward strand.
TTTCCAACTCACTCATTTTTTTTATAAGCCCTTTTTGCTTAGATTGCCCATTTTTGGGTTTTCAACCTAACTAGCATTTCTCTTTTTCTTTGTGAAAAAAAAATAATGCAAGTTACAAGGTAGAAAAATTAATTGTGTACCAATGACTGACCCCCCCTCACTTAGCTCGGAGCACTGTCCCTAGTGCTCGTTATCGCCATCACTTTTTTTTTTTTGGGTTTTTTTTGAAGATATAAAATTGTGGTTTGGGAGAGGGGTGAGTGTAAGAGTTTATGGATTAGAGGGTATGTGGAGTAAGAGGAAAGTGATGAGAACAAGATTATTATTGTTTTGTGTGTGGGGTTTGGTGGAGGATTTGGATAGATTTTTAAAGAAAGAAGGATATGGTTATGAGGGTTGGGGTGATTGGGGTGGAATTGGATGGTGTTTTGAAAGATTAAAGATGAAAAGAGGTGAAAAGGAGGTTGTGTAGGGGAAAGAAAAAGAAAAAAAAATAAAATAAACACACAATGATGTACCTCACTTGGGTTGCCTCCCAAAAAGCGCCTTATTTAACGTCGTGGCACGACACCATCTTTTTTAATTTCAGTCGTTTAGGCTTGGATCGTGATGATCCCTCTTCTTCACATTTTTACCCGAGTGACTCTTATAGAAAGGCTCAATTTGTCGACCCTTTATTTTGACAATCTTTCCAGGATCAAATATCCGGATTTCTATCACTTCATATTGTAAGAGTGAGGGTCCATGATTTTCACTTAGCATGGTCAATCGAAGGGGTTTTGATATGGGTGGTATAAGAGGGAGTATGAAATGTTTGCGTAACTCCACCGTTATTCCCTGCATATTTGTGAACGAAGAGAAATCTAAATGATACTCACAATTGCTGAAGATTTCGTAGATGTCTTTGTCGTTCTCCACCTTTTGTGTTTCCCTTAGAGTCTCAGGAAATGGTGGCATGATTTCAGGAATGGCCGGTGGTGGAGTTGAGTTTTGAGGTTCCTCCTCCGGTTGAGCTTTCTCCGTAAGCTCCTCTTCTTCCTCCTCCTCGCCCATGTGGTTCACAATGCTTGGCATTTGTTTCAACTGATTGTCCAAGTTCTGTTCGTTGGACACTGTTTCTTGCGGGCATTGTGACATATTTTGTTGCATATTCGTCACATTGATAGTGAGAGCTCGGATCATGTCTTCAGTGGACATGCTGGAATAAGAACTTGAGTATGGGTTATATGTGTTGGAGAATGAATCATACCTCTTTTGGAAACAAACATCATTCCTTTGTTCAAAGTATTCTTTTTGAAGCAATGGGTAAAAATCCGTAAGATGCCTGTGTGACATGCAAATGTTGCATGTATGGACATCTTGAGATTTTGAACATGAAATAAACTCCTTTATTAGAGAAGTCAAGTCGGAAATTTGACTCTCTAGGGATGATGTGTTGGTATCCATATACTCATGAAAGCTCAGAAAATAGAAAACTAAGATTTTTATTTTTTTTATTTTTATGAGATAAAATAAAAAGAAAAATAATTGCCTTTCCCCGGCAACGGCGCCAAATTTGACGTGCACTTTGTCGTAGTGTGCACTCAAAATAATAATACAATACAACACTTATACGTAGTATAGCGTAGTAAGGTTCGTATCCACAGGGAAAGGAATACTTTTCTTTTTATAGAATTAGTAACAAAATGGGGGGTTTTAGTTTGATTTGGTTTAATAAATTAAACACGAAGATGAACGAGTTATGTGGTTTAATTAATGAGAAGAAGACTTGGCTTTGCTTTTATCCACTTAATGAAATGTTCGTCGATCCCGGTTATATCTTTAACTATCTTCCTCTCGAATACTCAATCGAGGAGTATATCCAGTTCATCGAGGGTAGTTATTAATAACGAGACGCGTTCATTAATAAAACTTACTACCGAGTCAATATAGAACAAGCGCCGTATATTAACTTGATAGTAGCAATAAAATCAAGATGAAAACGATTGAGATTGATAACCTCAACACAAGCGGTTTATTGGTTTAATCAATATAATTAATTCCCCTTGGCTTATTAATCATGAGAAGCATGCATTAACAACCCAAGTTTACTACCATTGAAAGAATCGAATTAATAACAAGCGTATTAACCGATTGATTCTAGTAATAATTAATATATGAAACAAAACTAGTTGATCCTTTAAGTAATGTTCAAAATATTAATATGAAATATGAATAGGAATTAATTAATATTCAAGAAAGAATATTAAAGAAGATGAATCCGACTATAGTTAATATCAAGATGTTAACTAATTGTCATCTTAGTAACACTCCCCGATATTAACGTAGAGGGAGAAATAACTATTACTATAACTGATGTCAAGATGTTAACTAATTGTCATCTTAGTAACACTCCCCAACATTGATATAGAAATAGTATTTAAAGGAGGAATTAATATTCAAGGAAGAAGATTAAAGATAATAACTCACAACTTACAAATTCATTAAGCTTCAAAGGAGCAAAACCAAGATGGAAGAGTTTAGCTCCTCATTTGGGGACTAAACATGATAGAAAATATAAAGAAAACACTAATCTAAACTGAGCTAAAGAGTATATGTGAATTGGTGATTTTATTGTGAAGGAAAGGGGTGTATTTATAGGCTTTTGGGAGCTGCAGGGTCTGATACCCGATCGGGTATATAGGATACCCGATCGGGTATCTTAGGAAATTGCCCAGAAAGTCACTTTTCTGGGCATACCCGATCGGGTATGTCGGCATACCCGATCGGGTATGTGACAAATCTTCACGAAAATTTGCTCCCACGATCATTTGTTCCCGGATTTGATTTGGACAATCGAATCAAGTGAATACCCGATCGGGTATAGGCAATACCCGACCGGGTACATGAGTATTTTTTCCAAATCGAAATCTTTCTTGTCTCCTTGCACTTTCCTTGATCTTTTAAGGTCCAATCTTGATCCCTTCGATGATCTTTGACCTGTTTAGCTCAGAATAATCCTAATCTAAACAAATTACAAATAAAAATGAAAATAAAATATTACACCAAAAGTGTGTAATTTCCACAACTACAACTAATAAAAACTAGTTAAAAATACAAATATACAATCAAAAATTACACGAATATCAAATATCATCACTGTGAGTATCATCATCACCTACTGAACCATCACTCTCTTGTTCAGTAGTATCATGCATCTCCTCGTCGCTGAGAGGAATGTTTGATGATACAGACACTTCGTCTTCTGGAGTATGTTGTTGGCGGATTATTGGAGCACACCCATGAAACTCGTTTTCATGAAATACAACATCTCTGCTTCGTACAACTTTCTTCACTTCGGGATCCCACAACCGGTATCCGAATTCTTCATCACCATACCCGATGAAGATGTATGGGCTTGACTTGAGATCAAGCTTCTGTCTCAACTCCTTGGACACATGTGCAAATGCCTTGCACCCGAACACTTTCAAGTGAGAGTAAGAAACATCTCTTCTTGACCATTTCTTTTCTGGCACTTCAAAGTTTAAAGGAACAGAAGGTGACCTGTTTATAAGATAACAAGCTGTCAGCACAACTTCACCCCAGAATGGCTTAGGTAGTTTAGCCATACTCAGCATGCAACGAACTTTCTCCATAATGGTCCGATTCATTCTTTCGGCTACACCATTGTGTTGTGGACTTCGTGGAACCGTCTTCTCATGTCTGATTCCATATGCGGCGCAATATGCTGAGAACTCTCGAGAAGTGTACTCTCCTCCATTGTCTGAACGCAGGCACTTCAGCTTCTTCCCTGTTTCTCTTTCTACCATGGCATGAAATAATTTGAAGCGATCAAACACTTGATCCTTACTCTTCAAACAATAAGCCCATACCTTTCGTGATGCATCATCAATGAATGTCACGAAATATCTGCTTCCTCCAAGTGACTCCTCTTCAATGGGTCTGCATACATCAGAGTGTACAAGACTGAGTAACTCTGAATGGTTCTTTCTTGTAGAGCTGAAGGAAACCCTGTGTTGTTTCCCGAATAGACAGTGCTCGCATGGATCTAGGGCAACACCTTTGCCCATGGAAATGACTTTCTTCTTTGCAAGAGTTGTCAATCCCTTCACGCTCAAGTGGCCTAGCCTCCGGTGCCACAAGGTTGGTGATATCTCTTCTTCAACAGCATTGAGACTCGGATGACACAACTTTGCATGAGTTTTATAAAGAGTACCACAAATATGGCCTCTTGCAACAACCAAGGAACCTTTAGATAACTTCCACGTACCTTCTTTGAATCTGTTAAGATATCCTTGTTGATCCAGAGCTGTACCGGAGATAAGATTCAATCTAAGATCCAGAACGTGTCGAACATATTTTAACACAAGTGCACATCCGACATTGGTTTTTATGTGCACATCACCAATGCCAACAATCTTCGAGAAACTGGTGTTTCCCATCTTCACAGCTCCAAAGTCTCCTGACTTATAAGATGTGAATAAGTTCTGGTGTGGAGTGGCGTGAAATGATGCGGCTGTATCAATCACCCACTAAACATCATGAGTACCTACGTGTAAACATTCTTGTTCACCATGTGTAACAAGACACGCATCTGATGACAAACTAACCATAGTCACACCATCTTCTTGGCTAGTATTTTGACTCGTCTGTGGCTGCTCTCGTAGAAACTTTCTACAATCTCTTTTTCTATGCCCATAATTACCACAATAGTTGCAATATCCTTCAAACCAAGTATTGTTTTCACAGGACATACCTCGTTCTTGTGATCGGCCGCGAACTTGAGAATTTCCTCTGTTTTGACCTTGGCCTCTACCTCGACCTCGACTTCTTCCTCCATTTCTGCCTCCCCCTCGTCTGTTGGTTTCTGACACGAAGGCATATGATTGTTCAGTCCCGGCTTCTTTTCTTCGGGCTTCTTCGTTCATAAGGGCATCTGTGACCATCTGCATAGTCACTTTGCCATTGGGGGCAGAATTGCTGAGAGTGACAACAAGAGTCTCCCAGCTGTCAGGTAGAGAGCTCAAGAGTAGTATCGCCTGCTCTTCATCTTTGAGAACCCATCCGGTGGTGCTCAACTGATTCACAAGATCCTGGAATTGACTGGTGTGTTCTGACACCGAAATACCTCCTCGTAACTTGTGGTTTACTAATCTCCTCATTAGTAATGTCTTATTTCGGGCGGTTTTTGCTTGATACATGCTACCAAGCTTCTCCCATAGTGTGTAAGCACTTTGTTCTTGCGCAACATGGTGGAACACACTATGATCGATCCACTTCCGAATTTGTGCGACAGTTTTTCTATTCATTTATGTCCATTCTTCATCCGTCTTTTTATCCGGTTTCACACCATTATTATCAAGAGGATCAGCTAAATCCCTCAAATTTAGCAAATCCTCCATCCGAGGCTTCCACATATTGTAATTTGTGGAAGTGAGCGCAATCATGGTGTCCGATGATGATTTATCCATAATAAAACGCTCAAAATATCTCGTACCTTATTTTCGGAGCTGAATTTGGACAAACGGAGCTCACCGTTGGATCCGGAATGGCCGAAAATGGTAGGAACTGGTCTGACCTCGTCCAAAACCGGTCTGGAAATGGGTGAACCGGCCTCCACAACTTCGAACCGGTTCGGTCCGGTTCAAGCAGCAAACCAGTGGGCAGACCAGCAGGCGGATGACGTGGCAACAGCTGGACTGCGCTGGCGCTGACGTGGCACCCCAGAGGATGGCTTACACGGATGACGTGGCGGCTGACATGGCGCTTACGTGGACTGACGTGGCGCTGACGTGGCGCTGACGTGGCTCGTCTTCTTCCTCTAGACTGCGTGATGACGCAATGATGACGCAGGCAGTTTTCCGGCGCGTTTGGGCGGCGCGTACGGCCTCTTCCGGTGGCCAAAAAATTCCCCAAAAATACCAGATTTCTCGTCTCGACGAGACGAATCTAACGGTATGATCAGATCGTGATTCCGAGCAACTTGAAAAATCACGATTTTCTAACCTGTAGAAATTTATCTGAAAATGAGAAAACAGTCTATGAAAACTCAACCTCGCTCTGATACCACTTGTTGGGATTGGAAAATTCTTCTATTCAATATCAAGAACAGAATTACAATAGGAGGAGCAAACTCTCACACTCAACTATTACAAAAAACCAATCCTCACCAATACACTTCTACTCTAAGTGTATTTCACTCTTCACACACTTTTCTCACTTTCTAAACTGATGATATGAACAACAATAGAACACTCTATTTATAGGCTAGGTTGGAGACAAGAGGAAGTTGCATCCAAGCTTCCTAGTTATCTCCATATCTCCTTCCATGTTCATGTGTTTGATAGCTCCTTCCTAGAAGGTGTTATATGTCTCTTGGCAACTTCCAAGAAAGAAGGTGGAAACTCCCTACACAACCAGGATCAGTGGGCAATTGCGAAGAGGAGGACTGTATTTCTGTCTTTCTCTCTCGGGCTAGGCTGAAAGTAACACCATTCTTGGAAACTTTTGATAGGAGTATGATCCAACTTAAATGTTGTTCTTTTGATATTGTTTTTATTTTGTTCTATAACGGTTCTTTCCTGAGCCCTGATGCTCCAGTGCGTTTTGTCTCCCTCAGTGTGGAGAGTTGCTATGGTGTTCCGACCAGCTTCGCATGTTTAGTGGTTTTTTATATGTCATCTTTTGGGCTGTGTAGAGAATGGAAGAAGCATAAAGATCGTTTTTGTATCAACCTATTTCCACGTCTTTTCATAACAAAGTATGAACAAGAATCTAGTGTTACTAATATTGCAACAGCTCGATTTCCTTCGGAATCACCTCCGTGCCATGAAGAGTTTTGTGAAAAGATTTTTCCCAAGCATAATTTATTCTTTAGTTAGTATTTGTTTTTGGAGTATTAGCCCCTTGTGATTTGAAAAATGTGTCAAACTCCCTTGTGTTTTAATTAATCATGCATATAACCCCTTTTATGAATAAATTTAATGTTTTGGAAATTACTTTTCCTAATATTTTGATTGAACATGCAAGTAAATATGTTAATATCTCTCAATCACACAAAAATGTTAACCATTTTTCTTTTATTTGACATTTGAATTTGTTTATAGAAGGAATTTTGCGCATAATTAATTAAAACACAAGGGGGTTTGACACATTTTTTAAATCATAAGGGGCTAATGCGCCGAATTTCCATATCACAGGGGGGTTTGGTGCATTAAACCCTTTGTTTTTTGTTTTTGTTTGAGTTGGTTTGATTTGAATATTCAGATTTTGAAATTCTTTTGATACACAATGTTTCAATTGTAGTTGTTTTAGGCTTAAGGTTGCTCATTTCGTGTCTAACGAGTCATGTTGCTTTATATAAAGTGATTGATTATATGTCTATTTCTAGAGGTTACGATGAGATATGTTGTAAGGGATAATTTGAGTTTGCACCCTATTTTATTGTCTAAATTGGACTTTGCACCCTATTTTAAAAAATCTTTGTTTTTGCACCCCAACCCCATATGAAAAGACTCCGATGCTATTTCATCCGTTTTCGATTGTTTAAGTCCTTACCGGCTCGAACCATAAAAATTTTGATTTAGTATATTAGTGAATCTTCTATTTCTCTTGATATAGGTTCACTTTTGATTTCTACACACGTCGTTTTTTGGGGGGTCTACAGCCATTGTGTGGCATAGGGGTTATATCCCTTATAAAAGTTTCCGTGGAGAATATATATAAAGTGGAAGATGCCATGGCCAAGTTTCGGGGAAGCGTATCGAACGCAAAAATGCCCCTCCATTAACACTTATGTTGACTTTCAACATATTCTTGATCGAGAGTATTTTTGTCTTTTCATATGGGATTGAGGTGCAAAAACAAAGATTTTTGAAAACCGGGTGCAAAGTCAAATTACCCCATGTTGTAACTGTCATGTATGATTTCGTTAGGGGTGAACAAAAAACCAAAAACCGACCGACGAACCGAACGAAACCGAACCGACCTAAACCGAAACTGACTCAAACCGAAACTAACTCCAACTGATTAATCATTGGAAGTTCGATTTACGATTTCACCTTTAGGGTTAAAAAACCGACCGAATCGAAACCGATTGACAAAAACCAACAAAAACATGTTAAAACCGATCGAAACCGACCGAAATTAACCGAACCCAAACCGACTCAAGTAGTATGGTTCGATTTACGGTTTCACCTTTTCTAAAATCGAAACCAACCAAAACGGACTGATGAAACCGAAAATCGACCAAATCGAATCGACGAACATCCCTAGGTTTAATAATATTGGGGAAAGTTCCCGAAATAGGACTAAAACAGTTTGAAAATTCCAAAATAGGTCTGCCATGTTTTTATTCCCAAAATAGGAGTAAATACTGCCAAGTTTGAAAAATACTGCCATGTTTGAAGCCTGGTACTGCCAAAACATGGCAATAATTAGTCCTATTTTGGGAATAAAAACTTGGCAGTCCTATTTTGGAATTTTCAAACATTTTTAGTCCTATTTTGGGTAAATTCTCGTAATATTAATATAAAAGTCACTTTTATTTAAAAAGAAATGATATACTACCTTCATCCCAATTTGATGATACCATTGCAGTTTACGAAGTTTGACTGACAATAAATCAAACGGATCTCTGTTCACACTCAAATTATTTTTAGAAGAAAAAAATTACATATTTAGAAACTACATTAAAAACTTTACAAAGTCGCAAACACCTGGACTAAATTTGATTAAAATTTAATACATAAAATAAGAGATTAAGAGTGATTTGTGTTGACCAATGGAGAGAGAAATGGTACCATCAAATTTGGAGGGAGGTAGTAAATTTTACTTAATTTGGTTAATCCAGTTAATACAAACAGTCAAACACTACATATTAGGCCTAAATATTTTAACAAGATTTTAGGCCAAGGGCCAGCCCTGAAGTTGCTCCTCTCCCCTCCTTACATCTTATCGAGTATCTACATTCCGGTTGTGTCTTTCTACGGCTTGTTTGCAACTACTTCTGCTTAAATAAAATCACTTTTGAGAAAAAAGAAATTAGTAGTAAAAGTTGGTAGTGTTTGCTAAAATAAGTGTTTTTTGTGTAATAGAAAAAGTAAAAAGTAGATTCTACACGGAAGCCGAGAAAGTAAAAGTTGGTAGTGTTTGATAAAATAAGTGTTTTTTTCTTAAAAAAAAGTTAAAAGCACTTTTTTTTATGGGTTGCAGACACGTCCTTCCCGTTATGTAACTGAGGTTCATTTATCCACCTCCTCTCCAAAGTACTTCATCCGTTCTCTTTTAATTGCAACAGTCAACATTTCACGTTTGCCAATGCACAAGTTTGACCATCAATATCTTTCATTCCTTTTTAGTAAAAAATTTTAAAAATTTATATTTTGAAAATTTAGAATGAGAAGAATTTAACAATATTTTTAAAAAATTTAATGTATAATATATTAATAAATAAAATATAGTCAAAGTAGAACATATGAATAGTGGAAAAAGTCTAATGTTGCGATTAGAAGAGAACTGAGGTAGTATAATTTTAAGCACGATGGAAGAAGACTCGGATGACGATTTTCTAGATCTACAAGAGGAAATAGTAACTAATGTTATCTTTCCACAAGAATCTGATTTTGGGAGTGTTTGTCCCTGTGACGACTGCCACCAGAAAATCAAGATGCTTAAGAAATTTGAAGAAGAGATTCACGATAAAAGGGAGCTAGTCAGGGTAGATAGAAACTAAAAAATATATGTGCAACATCTGCACACACAAGGTTGGACCTTTATTAACTTTTTTGCTTCCTGCTTTGTTATTTGTGAACAGGAATGCCAACATCTCCTGCAGCAAAAATTTGTTCATTGTAGCTATCTTGCTAGCTCCTCCAGGTGGGCTATAAGGATGTTGAGATTGCTACACCACAATCTCAAGATAGTGTCTAAGGTACAATACTTGTTTTATTTAGGCACATTCATGATAGAAATTTTGTTTTAAGTTGCCAACTTAGTCAATATGGTTTTGTTATTTCTTGTTATAGAAGGGAGGAATCACGTCCATACTTCAAAAGGATAAATTGGAAGAGGAAATGGAATACTCTGATGACCTGACAGTTAATTTATACCATCATTTGATTAGTAAACCTGCTGATGCTAGTGAGGCTGGTAATGATCTCAACGAAAAGGATGATATTCTTCCTCTGGCAATACGCATAAGTCGAATGGTAAAATAAAATTAGATTACAGTCTGTTCTCTATCTCCAATTTCATGTGTGGAATTCATGTTAGCTGACTCCAAATTCTTTTGAAACTAAGACTTCGGTGTTGTATACTTGTTTTACAGCATCCCTACTTCTCTCAGAACTTCATTCTAACCTGGATGAATACCCTTGGCCTTTCGATAATAATCTGCTACAAGTTATTTTTTCCCTTTTGAATACTTAGTTTTTTCAGTAGTATTATTTCTAATATAAATATCAATTTAACTTTTTTTTCAGCGCTATCATTACGAGAATACCAAATTTAAGGATGTCACCGATCACATTTTTAATCAGCTAGAACAGATTGAAAAAGTGCATGAACAGGATATGAAATGTGCTCAAGCAGAAAAAAAGCAGTTGGATCCTATAATTTCCCAGATGCACATAGAGAAACAAATTAGGGTAACAATCTGCCTGTAGTGTATCCTTTTGTTTGCTTATGTTCTTTCTCTGTTTGGGATAATTACTTGGCATATAAACTCAATTGTAGTTGGTAAAGACGTTGCCGCTTAATGAAATGTATCTCAAAGCTCTAAAGCTGGTTAAAGAGATATCCCCCTTCGATGAGTGTAGTATTTTATTGGGAAATGCTTATAAAGACATCATGGCTACCCTTTCTGATATGATCACAGTGAGGTTTGAGTTTTGGCTACGATATCAGGTTGATACTATGCATACATACATACATACATCTTTTGAGTATCTTGTTTGATGCCATCTTGCGGGACCTAACTTTAGTAAGTTGTTTTCATCAGAGTGCTTCCCTAACAAGAAAAGACCATACCTTGAGTGGATTAAAAGATACACTTGAAATATTATGGAAGAAGGTTTGTTGAACTAAAATATCCCACTCTTTATCGTTAATCAATACCGAGTTTATATATCTCATACATGATCTTTAATATTCTTCATACATTAGGCTACTTTGTTCAATGATCGGTGGGAGAAGGACCATGCCCCTTACTTTACTACATATGAGCGGAAATACTCGCATCCGAAAAGGCAGCGGACTAATGAGAAGGAAGTTTGATGCCTTGAGTAATTAAGCATTATTTTTGTTTATTGAATTTGGGGGCTTAATCTGAAAAAAGATATACAATATATCCATATTGGGATATGTTATGTTTTTAACTATAATAGGCTGGTATTAGAGTGCCCAAAAAGTTACATTAATTATCATAGTCTTGTTTTGACATTAAACATTGTAGTGTTGTTTTGTTGGCTACTGTAACATTTTCCGGATGGTTTATGGCGTAGTATGGCGACTGCTTTCATCAGCTTTTTCTCGTTTGTTTTTGCCTTGTATTAAGGTGTAACATTAAGTCGGTGTGTTAACTATCTGTGTTTTGCATAATGATACGTAGCACGTGGATGGATTGGCATTGTAAATCATGTAGTAGAGTCAAATCTTTCTCTGTGGTTGGTCATAGTAATCGGTAAGTTGCCCTGAGCTTCAGCCTACCATAGCCCTAACATAGATCCTCCCCTGTCGGTAACTGAGTGGAGAGTAATTGTTAACGGTTGATAGTAGTAGGCAACTGAGAGTAATGAACGATCATGGGCTATTGTTTTGATAACACAATCTGACTGATGACTGAAAGTAGTTAGTTTTTGAGTGACGGATATCATTATTCAGGTGTGGCAACATATGCCTAAGTCGATCCAAATTCAACATATGCCTATATCAACATGTATGGTTTTATTAGTGCCGGTTCTATCCAAATTCGGGCCTGAGTCGATCTTCATAAAAAAAAGGCCCATTAAATTATACTCCCTTTGTCCCAAAATTATTGTCCCGTTTGGTTTTTCACACAGATTAAGAAAATGACACTGTAGCGACACTATTTGGCACTGTAGCGACACTGTTTGACACTGTAGCAACACTGTTTGACACTGTTTTGCATTGTTTGACATTGTTTTGTTTACCAAATAAGGGAGTTAAAGAAATGAGACAATAAATTTCGGGACGGACCGAAAAGGAAAGCGGGACAATAATTTTGGGACGGAGGGAGTATTTTTTACGTAGTACGTGATTTTTTTTTTGAAGTTAAAGATTAAGCATCACAAAATAATTAATTAAATAAAATTCTTATATATATAATATATATAACAATACCGATTGTTTTTAAAATAACTAATTAAGTACAACTCATCAGACAATTTTAACCGCAAAAATATTAATTAAGTCGGCATAATCAAACTGTTCAATAAATTCCTTGTCCATTGATAACATAGTTAATTCTCGAAAAGTTAAACAAATGTTGAAACTAACTATAAATAAAAACATAATATTTTGAAATCATATATTATAAATTTTGATGTATTAGTTTTTAAGTGACATATACTCCATATTATTATTAGTTAACAAATGTGCTAAATAATACATACTCACATGCCTGTCAGTAAATTAGAGAAAGTAACTTACTTAAAATTTAAAATTTAACTATGCTTTTACTTGGGTTGAAATTTATTGGTCTAGTCTCGTTTCTTTAAATTTGGTCTGGTTTGAACAGGTCTGGTAAATATTGGTCACTTTGTATTCTATAACTATGGAAGTCTGATCTAGTTTGTTTAAATCTGGTCTGGTCTGGTTTTGTTTAAGTCTAGTACGATCTCATGTACAACTGAAAAACAATCCAAGTAAAAACATTCTAAGACTGAAAAATTCTGCACCTCAAATTGTTTTTAAAAGGTATCTCAAATCGTTTAAATATCTCAAATTAAGCTTGAACTTAATTTTCTAAAATTACGAACCAATCAATGACATCTCAAATCAATCTTGGAAGAACTTGCTCCGTATAATTTATCTCCCATTAACCCAAAAAACTTTTTCACTGTGCAAAACAAATTCATATTGGGCTAATAAATTTTTAGCTTTACAGGATTTATTGTATTAGGTTTAGGTTCATAATTTCTCAGCAGGTTAAACATTGAATTAGAAGTGTGTTGTAATTATCAAGCAGACAGCTAAATCTAAAATAAACCAAAGTAAAAAAAGAACAAAAAGAAAAAGAAAACCAGAACAATTCAACTCTAATTTAATGAAAATATAGCATTCTATTTAACATCCTGTCTTAATATAAGAACTTGATTATCTGTCTTTACAATTAGCATTTAGTTTAACATCCTGTCTTTCAAGCATTATGTTCATAATTTCGAAAATATGTTTCAATGTTAATATTTTGAGCAATCAAATTCAATGACCTGTTCAGGTTAGTGAAGCATGCAGACTTGAAAATGATTTTACTTTTAAGTTATCTGCACATCCTTATTTCTTATACTTAATTAGCCATTGCTTCCCTTTTTAAATCTTATGTTTCCAAGTCTCATTTTGTTTTCATGCTTCATTTTAATTTTGGTAATAACATCCTATTCTTCATTCCAATCATAACTTTGAACTGTATAGATTTTTGTATCATTCAATTATGACTACTTAGGTAGTTAGGTGTTAACATTGTCGCTGTTGAGATGGGATAAACCTGCAGGCTCAGTGTCATGTATTCACCATGCTCATTCTTGTAATGTCAGTAGGGCATTTAATCTTCGCTTGATCTCTAGCTTCCATGGCAGGCTTATTTGCTTCTAGCTGGTCTACAATTTAAAAGCTTCTATTTCTTTGATTTTGTTTTTGTGATTATGGGAAATCAAAACTATTTCATCTTGAAATTACTTCTTACTTTGTTGCAATGCATCTAAATCCCACATAGTGTGGGATTAAGATTCAACTCTTCTGTTTCCTTCCCCCCTAGCACCCTATATTGGTGAAACCACCTGGCCTTCCTTTCCATTATTTTCGGAGTTTAAAAGGTAACAGATATTATATCCTAAAAATCTATTATACGGAGCATATATTACTGCACCAATGTTTGTATAGTTGATGCCCCTGTCTTTATTAATCCCCCACCCCACCCCAATTTCAGGTATTTCCGGATTGTGCATGCACCAATTTTCCTCAGGTCATTTGCATCTGATAGAAGCCACATGAAAGACGCTGTATGAAACTGGGAGTCTCAACCTCCTGCTTATGAAGCCATTGTTGCTGAAGTACATGAAAGACAAGCCATAATATGTCATTTTATGCTGTGAACGTGCACAAAGAATTGCTTCGAATTTTAGGAAACTGGACCTTTAATATAAGTATATTATGATGATTGCTCAATGGTGTAATGTAGAGGAGAGCCACATATGTGTATAAGATGCTTGTTTTTTTGGAATTCACCAAATTATCGGTGTGATTCTACATTTTGCTTTCTTTTCTAGGTCCTTAATTGAGAGTTGATCTATCTTTGAAATCATGAAGTGATAATATTTCAAAAGAAATTTATGAGAAAATAGTTTGTGTATGCTTTTTTTAACATAGGAAAGTACCAAGGGAGATCAAATATGATTACCACTTTATCATTTTACATGATAGAAATTTATAAATAAGATGAGTTTGTATGAATATCTAAAATCAATTTACTGAGCTGGAACATTTTTAACCTTTGGTTTCCTTAAGCTCTTAATATCACCTTTAATTTTCTCCGTTTTCTTTTCATAGCATTTTCCAGGTTCCGAACCTTCCCTAATCAAGCCGTCTTAAGAAACTTCAAGGCTGAAACAACCCGATCTTGCAATTACATCAAAATTGAGTTACACATTCTTCTAACCCACATTTAACACCACAAAAACATTCAAGGATGCACATCATCTAAATATATAACCCAATAATCACACAGAATGACAGAACTATTTATATGTTTATTGAACTTTAACACTCTTTCCTTCCAATATACTCCGTACTATGTATCCAAGTTAGAGGAGAACAACACAAGTTTTAATTAGCCGTGTGAAGACTGTGAATTAAAATGTTTTAACCCATCCATTAAATTTCTCAAAGTAAAATTTATCATGCGAACATGCAGTCAACCTTGCAAAGTGAGGTGAGCATACCTGTAACCTAAGAATTGCTGGAAAGTAATAACACATCCAAAAATAGAGGGGGAAATAGAAACACGGATTAAATTTTCCAATTCTTTTTTGGATGAACACTAGATTTTCCACTTAAACTGAGTCTTTGACTAAATGCCAGATTCTTTCTTTGTACACAATAAATTGCATACACAAGCTTATGTCTCATCTTCAGTGCGTGAGAAAGGTAATATTACCTCCATCCCAATGGACATTGCCAAGTGTAAAGTAGGTGAGAAATAAAAATAATAAAAATTGTGTGGTTGATATTTGTGCAGAGGAGAGAGAAATGTGCAAAACCAAATTAGTTGCTTTAATAGGAAAGTGGCAAAAAATTTTTGGGACAACCAAAAAAGGAAAGTTGGCAAAGTCCAATGGGACGGAGGGAGTAGTAAAGTGCCACCATTTTGAAATGATATGAGAAGGTATGAATGCCATGACATGATGATGTGGTTTCACAACGGCAGTACTTAGTCTTACTCCTACTCAGGAAAACTATATTTTTACTTTATCTATTTAGGGCAATTTCTGTAAATTATAAACGAAGTCCTTTTGTTTATAATATGTAACTTTAGACCAAGTTCTGTGTTTACCATAATTTATCATATACGGAGTATAACTGATCTCCGTTTCACTGTTTTGATACAAGAAGAGGGTAAAGAATGGTAGATAAGATTAAATTAGGAACAATACAACATTATAGATAAGATCAATTAATTTTTAAAGCAAGAGAGGTTCTGTAGGAATATGAATACTAAAATATGTTACTAAATACTTCAGAGAGAAGAGTTCACACGTGTTTCTGAAGTCTCCAAATAGATATGCGCATTATAGCTTTGCTTTTAGCATGAATAACTAAGGTTCATGATACAGAATGGTAATTACATATATGATGAAACGATTACCATGAAATATTATCAAGAAATAAATTTATCAACACATGAGGCTTTCCATCTCCTCGATTAGTCCTAGATATATTCAGAATCAAGCAGACCATGCATAGCAGATCTCTTTCCACCCATGGATCCAGAATATGACTTCACCCTTAATCAATAGCTCTTGGTTAGGTGAACATCTGTATAAAGTCCCCACAATGTTTGAGGTCTCTTCAACATGAAAGCATTTGTGCTTATATATGTGCTTATATTTAGAAGCAGAAAAAATATAATATGAAGTATAATAGGCAAAATATATGTGCTCATATTTACACTCTTTTCTCACCAGCTCCGAAATAACACGCCTTTGTTGCAAGGGCAGAAACTGGGTGGGGGGAGGGAAATGAGGTCCATTTCCAACATGACATGCCACATAGGAAAACAAATTTCTGGCTCACAATTACAGATATGGACAAAAGATAGCCATTCGCCCCCCATATTTCATTAGCTGATTTAGCCCCCAAAACTATAACTCCAGTAGGAAACATGCACAAATAAGAATGCCTGAACCACACTACAGGTCAAAGTAGCTAACTTTCTGCAGCAAGTCATTAATTTATTATGAAAACCCGGAGATCTTGTCCAAGATATCATAGGTGTCTATACTCTTTGATTTACCACTAGAAGGCTTGGACTTTGGATTTGAGTTGTGTGTACCGTTAACAGAACCATTAGTAGTTTTATTTTTTATTTTTCTAAAGGAAGCACATATAACCTAGATTCAGCCACCACATAGATCTTCCCATCAAACTTGTTGCGAACCTAAGTCATTTACAGCTTCACTTTAGGTACAAATGCATGAAATGTACAAGGCATAAAAGAAACTTCCCTGACTGATACAGTGGAAAAGTAGGATTAAATAAATATTAGGATTAATTGTTGAAGGTAGGTATGATTTAGTTCCATCTCACAGTTACAAATTCATTGTTCATACCTGAATTGAATCTCCAAGTTTGAACCTCATCAATTTCAAATAGAAGAACATTAAACTGACTGAATCAATGGACTGTAAGGATCAAATCCGAAGTCAAGAATCTCAGTTGATGGAAGATCCTTCATGGTAATATAAAGCCTACCAGTTTGATCATCAATTGTAAGGCATGGTGGCATAATTTGGAGTGTCCCTAATCATCTCATAAACCACAGATCCCTATTGCCAAGATTGAAGATGGCATTTTGAAATGCGAACAACATCAATTCTGATTGGAAATATGAAGCCTCAAGTGCCCTAGTCGGTCGAATGAAGGCGGAATGGATAATGAAGTTGCTGCACCCGCCCATGAAACTACCATTCTGAACGAGAAATATCAATTCAAGAGACATTTGCAGCCTACTATTGCCGATGTGGCTTCTACGGGTCTGGTAGTGAAGCGGCTTGGGGATGTCGGATGTGCCTTTCTTGGCTTCTACGGCAGACGGAAAGGCGATAGAGATAAACGTAACGGAGGGTAAGACGTTAAATCAATACAAAGAAATTATAAAATATTCCAGGGGCTAATAAGCAAATTAAGAGAAATATAAACATGTACCTTACGTGTAAATGGAGACCACATGGCACCACATTATTCATCCATTTGTTCAGGTACTCTACCCGCATATTATTCATCCATTATTAGTTCTCACTAATAATTTTTTCTTTAATCTATTAATAAAATATATGTTAAACATAATTCATCCATTATTCGGCAGAATTAGCCAATTTAGTCGCTTCAACTATCATTTCATCAATTCAGCTAATTTAATGGATTAAACTAATTTCAATGTTATCACTAATTTCAATGCCTTGATCTATTGTGTTGCTTTATCTTTAGTTACTTTCATTATTAATAAATGTTATCTTCTTTTTAAAAAATGATCCTAATCAAATTGAATCTTTTGGATACTATATATGAAATGAGTGACGTGGAATAGGTATATTTATATACAAGAGCAAGACATTGGCCTTGTTTGGTAGTCAACGGTTAGTTGTTAGCTGTTAGCGGGTTGTGTTAGCGTTTTTGACCGGCGGATTGATTTGGCGTTTTCACCGACTGATTAAGTTAGCGGATAGTAAAAAAATTGTTTAGTTAATTAGCTGTTTGGACTTGGCTTTTTTCAAGATAAAATTACATATAAGGACATATGTCAGAGCATATAAAAAGTATCTCCGAAAAACAAAATAAAATTTTCCAAACTGTCTTTAATTGTAAAAGACCAACACACAAAAAATGAAATGAGCAAAATAATGCGAGTAAGAAATTCGACAAGGTCAAACCCACCCACTCTTTAAAAAAAAATTAAACCCACACTCTTTCAAAATAAAAAAAAATCAAACTCACCCACTAGTGCGGCAACATGTACTTCGATTACCTCTCTAGCTCTCTGCAATGAAGCTTCTTCTTTTCTTATCCAGTCGGTGAGAGGTAGAACCGTATAAGTCCCTCTGACTTTTCTTCTTCAATCATGTGGGTGTGAGAATAGGTAAATAACAATTTTCAAACATCTCCACGAATCTTTCTCTAAGCGCATAGCCGAACTAAACGCCTCCACCAATCTAAGGGCTAGATAGACATTTTTGCAGATGATGCAAAACGGCCAAACTCAAACGCTGCTCCTACCAGCGTGTTGAGAATCGGCGTTTTGAAAAAAAAACTCCACCCGCTATTTACCAAACGACTCACAACAGCGGTTTGACCAAAATCAAAAAGTCAATTCAGTTGAAACGCCAAAAACTAGCGGATCTGCAGTTTTCCTCATGCAATCTATCTTAAATTATTTAGTGAGATATAGCCCTAATCGCATAACCATGAATTTTGAACGAAATACTCCTAATAACATGCTAGCAATCACATCCAAATTAAGGTCTAATTAACATATATACACAAAGATCGTTTTCTAATCGTAAAATAAAAAATATATTCGGAAACAATTCGAAAAATCTTTTTCTAATTTATAACATATTGAACAATCAATTCGGCGCGATTTAGATCAGACATGAAATTTTATGAATCTATGTTGTGAAAGATATGTTCACTATCAATAAGACACACAGAAGATAAAGTGTTTGACACACTTTAATTATAAGTCACCAGTCATCGGTTCAAGATATTTTATTATTGAGGGAGATGTTGGAAAAATGTGTGAAAATTGCATTAAATGGTTATTTTTGGGGCAATTTTTTGAGTGGGGTCCACTTCCGATTTGGGTCGGGTCAAAGTGGTTTCGGATTGTCCTAGTTAAGGGCTACAATTCGATATATGGTACGCTCAAAACGGATAACGGGTGAATGAGAAATCGCTTTTCGAAGTTTACCCGTTAGAATGGAAAAACTGGGAAAAAGGATGGGTTTCTAGTGTGTTATTTCTCACACCGTAAAACCCAAGGGATTTGCAACCCTTTATAAAGGGACTCCCCCCTTAAGGAGTTAAGATTCCTTAGGGTAAAGGCTCTCTCCGGGGGGGGGGGGGGGGGTGCAAATCAAATCCCGAAATCGGAGAAGAAAAACCGCGACTTGCGTGTGCGGGCGACCTGCAGACACGAATGTCGTCCAAAAATCTATCTCTCATGAGATACGGTTAATTTTTGTTTTCTTCCCGAAACATTTATTTTTTCCCAGTGACAGAAGTGCCTAGCGGCAGAGACGCTCCGGACAGAAGGGCTCGACCAGAACACCTCGGTATGGTGTTCTGGTGGCTCCGGACAGAAACCCTCGACCAGAACACCTCGGTATGGTGTTCTGTTGGGAGGTCTTCTGGTCGCGTTCTGAACCGTTACAGCAATAAATGCCCAACGTTCTTATCTTTTAATGCAGCGTTAAATGAACAGTTCATGGACGATTCAATGCCCAACGGACTGGTCATTGATGTCCAACGTTCAGGGCCATTAATTCACCATTTACACACAACAAATCCTCCTATATAAAGGCTGTCAGGTGGTTTGCAACAACACACGTTTTTACACGTTCTTGCTTACACGAGCTCACGTATTTCTTCAGCTAAAAACACCTCCAGTCTCTCTGAAAAATTCCTGAGTGTTCAGTCTTTGTTCTCGTTCGCTGGAACTCTTGTTTGTGTGCTCAAACATTAGTTCGTAGTCATCGTATCCTGGGAAACTATTGTTGCAACGCTCCTAGCACCGTGGGAGGCAACAAATACGTTTTAAGGACATCGTGCGTAGCACGAGCTTTGACTAATTCTGCTTCATCTCCTTTCTTGTTTTTCTCTAGTCATTTTATTTAATTAATTTATTTTAATTAATTTTCTTTATTTTCCGAAACACACCCAACAATCTTAAAACGTATTTGGTTGCTAAGCTTGTATCATACGGATACAATCTTAAAACGTATTTGGTTGCTAAGCTTGTATCATACGGATACAATCTTGAAAACGTAGTTTGTCACTTCTGTGAACATACTTAAACCTTTTTTGTGTTCTCGGAAAAACGTTAAGAAATCGAAAATGACTTCTCAAGAAAACGAGATTGGTGTTGGGCAGAATGTTCTGAACGACAATCACTCTGAAAGCGGAGCACCGGTGAATAATAGTTCACAACGCGGTGCATCTGCTTTGGCCAACCAAAGGGTTATCCCTATGGTGACCGTGCCAAGCAACTCTGTGGAGAAACCCGAAAAATTCAATGGGTTAAACTTCAAGAGGTGGCAGCAAAAGATGCTATTTTATCTCACTACTCTCGGTCTTGCACGTTTCTTGACCGAGGACGCTCCGGTTGTGACCGGGAGTGAGGTAGATGTGTAATCTCTCAATGCGGTTGAGGCATGGAAGCATTCTGACTTCCTATGCCGAAACTATGTGTTGAACGGGCTGCACGATGCTTTGTACGACGTTTATAGCAAATTAGCTACGGCTAAGGAGCTATGGAATGCTTTGGACCACAAGTATAAAAGCGGGGATGCCGACGCAAAGAAATTTGTTGTTGGTCGATTCTTTGATTTTAAAATGGTGGATTCGAAGACGGTCTTGAGTAAAGTTGAGGAGATGCAAATGATCTTCAACGAAATTCGAGATGAAGGAATGACAGTTAGTGAGTCATTCCAAGTGGCGTCAATTATTCATTTGTTGCCGCCGGCTTGGAAGGATTTCAAGAACTACCTTAATCATAAGCGAAAGGAAATGAACTTGGAGCAATTGATCCTCCGTCTGCGGATTGAAGAGGATAACCGGAAGAATGATGGGAAATTCCAATTGTTCATGGCGCCAAGGCAAACGTGGTGGAGCATGCTAAAAGCTCCAAAAAATAAAAACAATGGGAAGAGCAAGCTCGGTCTCAAGGGAGGCGTTTCCAAGACAAAGTTCAATGGAAAATGCTTCAATTGCAATAAAAATGGACACAAGTCCTCGGATTGCAAGGCACCAAAGAGGAAGAAAGATTCTCACGTCAACTTGGTGCAAGGTGGGCAAAAGGATGAAGACATCATCCTTGCGGCTGTGGTTACGGAAGTCAACCTCGTTGGATCCAATTCCAAGGAGTGGTTCGTGGACACCGGTGCTACCCGGCATATTTGCTCAAACCGGGAGTTATTCACAACTTTTGAGCCATCAAATGGTGAGAAGGTGTGGAGGGGAAACTCGGCTCATTCCGCGGTTGAAGGCGTGGGCAAGGTGGTCCTGAAGATGACTTCGGGCAAAGAGCTGACTCTTAACCAAGTGTTGTTCATTCCGGAGATACGCAAAAACCTGATTTCCGGTTCGTTGTTGAACAAGCATGGCTTCCGCATGGTCTTTGAGTCGGACAAATTAGTTTTGTCCAAGTCGGGAATGTATGTGGGCAAAGGGTATGCATGTGACGGGCTGTTTAAGCTCAATGTAACGACTATTATTATCAATAATAATAAAATCCCTTCTGCTTATTTGCTTGAGTCTTCCAATGTGTGGCATGGTAGACTAGGACATGTTAATTTTAAATCTATACGTAGATTAATTAACATGGAACACATTCCTAAATTCACAATTGATGTGAAGCACAAATGTGATATTTGTGTTGAGGCAAAACTAACGAAAACGTCTTTCAAATCGGTTGAAAGAAAAACGGAACCACTAGAATTAATTCATAGTGACGTTTGTGATTTTAAATCAATACAAACACGTGGCGGTAATAAATATTTTATTACTTTTATCGATGATAGCACTCGCTATAGCTATGTTTATTTGTTGAAAAATAAACACGAAGCAATCGATAAATTCATTCTTTATAAGAATGAAGTGGAAAACCAACTTAATCGACGGATTAAAACGGTTAGAAGTGATCGAGGTGGTGAGTATGAAGCACCAATAGGTGACCGGGTGTAAAGCGTGCCAAAAAGTGGTATGAATTTGATAAAGAAATTTTTATTCCTAACATTGTGTCTTTCTTTGACTTTGAAGCTAGCCATAATTTGGAATATGCACAAGAAATGGCTCGTGCACTAGAAGATGAGGCAAAGATTAGTGCGGAAAGGCAAGCCAAGGCAAGGGCCGCGGCTCAAAGGTGTGACCCGGTTTATGTTAGGAAAAAGCCATACAAGGATTGGGGAGAGCGGTTGGTCCATAGTGTGTATGAACTAGATGAAGAGGATGTGATCACAAGTATGGAGTTTGATGAAGATGGCCATAGAACTGTGTATGCGGGGAAGAGGGAAATGCTCCCTTTTAGCATGCCAATCTACCGAGTGGGTTCGGATTTCAAGAAAGCCAAGTTGGAAGACCCTGGCATGACCTTCACCCTTGATTGCCTACGTGAACTTCCGGGAGTAAAGCGTAAAGGATCATGGTACTCTTTTGACACTTCACTTTTTATTCCTAAGGTTGTGGCTTTCTTTGATGATGACAGTGAAGAGAATATGGCGGCTCGAGCAAGAATAGAGGAAGAGAAAAGAAAAGGAAAGGGGGAAGAGGAAGAGGTGGAGCCGGAGGTAGACCGCACCTCCAACCATGATGTCTCCAATGATTAGAGCTGTCTTGTGGAATGTGAGAGGTTTGAAAAAGCCTTCCAAACACCCTACTATTTTGAATTTTATTAAATCAAATAATGTTTGCTTATGTGGCCTTTTAGAAACAAAAATGGCAAAAACTAACATTGCTAATTATGTTTCTAATAAATGGCCGGGTTGGTTATTTAAAACTAATCATGATTTTATTGAAGGGGGGCGAATACTTGTTCTTTGGAACCCCAATTTAATTTCGTGTACGTTGATTGAAATGGGGGAACAACACATACACTTCCAATGCCTATGCCGAACGTCGCAAACCATTTTCTATGCTACATTTATTTATTCTCTCTACACGGTTTTGCAACGAAGGGCCTTATGGGAGCACCTAGCGTTACTTGGGGACCAAATTAAGGACCCCTGGTTTATCGCGGGTGATTTTAATTGTGTTTGTTCTCCAAATGAAAGGTTGGGCTCACCTACACCCGCAAACTATCTCCTAAAGGATTTGGTTGATTTCAAGGTCCGAGCTTGCCTTAATGATGCCCCATCCACGGGAGAATTCTTTACGTGGAATAAGGGATCACGCTGGGCAAAATTGGATCGGGTGTTACTCAATGAGACGTGGGCTCAATTGGGAATCCAATGCAAGGCCCATTTCGCGGAAATGGAGGTTGAGTTTGACCACACGGCCTCCGTGGTGTCTATACTCGGTAATCCCTCTCAAAGGCCGAAAGCTTTTAAGTTTTATAACATGTGGTTGAAGCATTTGGACTTTACTAACATTCTTGTGCAGAATTGGAATGTATATATTCATGGTTCGTCCCAATTTCAAATTGCAAGGAAACTTAAGATGCTTAAACAGCCTCTTAAGAATTTAAACAATTTGGAATTTGGCCACATTTCTACTAAGGCAAAGAATGCGAAGGTTGAATTTAAAAGACTTAATAAGCTACTGCTTGCCTCACCTGATGATGTCGAGCTCATGGAGCAAGTGTGTGAGGCGAGAAAGAAGGCCACCTTTCTAGGAGAGGCCGAATGTAGCTTCTTCCAATAGCGTGCAAAGGCTACGCATATTCTTGAAGCCGATAAGGGCACAAGGTATTTTCATGCTATTGTCAACAGGAACAGGGCCAAGAACACTATCACCTCTGTTATGTTGGAAAATGACAGCCTTACTACGTGTATTGACCATGTTGGAAACGAATTTGTTAAATACTTTGTTGATTTATTTGGAACTGAGATGGAAACCATTTCCCTTGACCAATCGGTACTTGGAACCGGCCCCTTGATTGAACAAGATGTTCATGATAGCCTATTATCTCCGATAACGGAAAAAGAAATTAAAGATGCTTTGTTTGATATTGGGGATGATAAGGCACCGGGGCCGGACGGTTCTTCCTCGGCCTTTTTCAAGAAAAATTGGAATATTGTGGGGGGGGGGATGTGACCAGTGCGACCAAGGAGTTTTTTTAACTCGGGGAAGTTGCTTAAACAGTTAAACCATACTGTGATAGCATTAATTCCCAAGTCTAGCCACTCCCATAGGGTCTCAGACTATAGACCCATTTCTTGCATGAATGTGTTGTACAAAATTATTACGAAGATACTAGCGGCGAGAATTGTCCCTACCCTACCGGGTTTGATTAATGAAGCACAAGGTGCTTTTGTCGATGGCCGCCTAATGTTTGATAACATTTTCCTAGCCCAGGAACTTGTTAGAGGATACAATAGGAAGCGAATCTCACCAAGGTGTATGATCATGGTGGATTTGCGAAAGGCCTATGACACCATATCATGGGATTTTCTCCGTAATGTCCTATTGGGACTAGGTTTCCCGGCCACATTTGTAGGCTGGATTATGGAATGTGTGTCAACCGCATCATTTTCGGTCTCTTTAAATGGCTCTTTGTATGGTTTTTTTAAAGGCAAGCGTAGCATACGGCAAGGGGATCCGATGTCCCCTTTGCTTTTTGTCTTATGCCTCAAATATTTCTCTCGCCTCCTCACAATGAGGACTAAGCAGGGGAGTTTCAATTTCCACCCACAATGTTCGTCTCTTGGTATTACGCATTTAGCCTATGCAGATGACCTAATGCTCTTCTCGAGAGGTGACACATATTCCATAAGAATACTGGTTGATGCTCTCGAGGAGTTTGGGGATGTATCCGGGCTTAGGGTAAACCATGACAAATCCAACATCTTTGTTGGAGGGGTGAGGGACTTGGAATTACAAAACATCTTGGATCTCGTTGACTATGGGCAAGGCACGTTCCCGGTTAGATACCTTGGAATCCCCCTTGCCCCCTTAAAGGTCTCGGTTGTACAATATGCACCTCTAATTGAATTGATCTAGGATTTCCTAAATGCTTGGAACACAAAAACAATATCCTATGCTGGGAAGATTGAGCTAATTCGGTCGGTAATCCAAGGAGTACAATCGTTTTGGCTCCAAGTCTTTCCGGTCCCCCAAGCTATTTTGGATAGAATCGTTTCCATTTGTAGGATTTTTTTATGGGGAGGGAAGTTTGCAAAAGTCACATGGGATGATATATGCCTACCAAAGGCCGAAGGTGGGCTAGGTATCCATAATGCGAAAGTTTGGAACCATGCACTCCTTTCACGCCTTATCTGGGACGTTCATAACAAAAAAGATACCTTATGGGTTAAGTGGGTCAATGGTGTCTACCTCAAAGGTAGAAGTGTGTGGGACTTTGTCCCACACAGCCGGGATTCCCAACTAATGAAGAGATTGGGTCTAATTAGAGACAAACTGAAGGGATGTTTTAACAATCTGAATGATACCATCCTTGGCCTCAATTCAAGGGCCATAAATGGGAAATTAATCTCGGGAAAAATATATGATCTTCTAAGGGTAAAGGGTGAGACTAGGACTACAATGAACTTCATTTGGAAATCCTATGTCCCCCCGAAGTTTTCCTTTAACGTATGGTTGGCTTTGCGAAACCGGCTTCCTACACAGGATAGCCTCGGTTACCTATATATTGTCAACAGATGTGATTTGTGTAAGGGTGGATTGGAAACAATTCCACACCTATTTTTCCAATGTCTTTTTGCAGGAAGGGTATGGAGTCAAATTAGAAATTGGATGGGTTTTGGCCACCAAATGACCACCCTTTTGAGCTCAATAAAGTGGATCATGAAGGAACATAAAGGCTCAAGGCTAAAGGCGAAGGCGGCAAGATTGGCGTTCTGTGCCACGGTTTACTACGTTTGGCGGGCTAGGAATGCGTGTAGATTTGATGGAAGCATGCCAAAGGAAGAAGAGATCGTCGCGAAGATTAAGCATGTGGTGTACAAAATATTGTACTCTCTATACCCACATGACTTGATTGGATTTTGAAGTTTGGACATGTGAGAGAACATTAGGGAGGCCGCGGCATACGACTTGGACTTGAACGGTTGCAAACCCGCAACACCATGGCTATTTTTTGATTTTATGACTTTGAGGTGATCTGTGTGCGTGCATATTGGCAGCACCGATTATTTTTTATGTTTGAGGCATTTAGTATTGTATACTTAGGCCTCTGTTTTTTGGAATTAGATATAGATCGAATAAAAACCTCTCTTCACCCCTACACTAGGTAGGGATGGGGGGGTTTAGGAGATCTAGCTCTTAGTTTTCTTTGATGTACAGTTTTCTTTGGGTGCTAATATATATTTACATTCATCCAAAAAAAAA
This sequence comes from Cuscuta epithymum, assembly GCA_945859915.1. Lineage (NCBI taxonomy): Eukaryota > Viridiplantae > Streptophyta > Magnoliopsida > Solanales > Convolvulaceae > Cuscuta > Cuscuta epithymum. The sequence goes on from CAMAPF010001140.1 coordinate 1,722,682, forward strand.
CGAACGCACGCACGCACGCCCACCTACGCCCGCACACACGCCCTGCCCACCCACGCACACACGCACACACGCGCACCACACTCACGCCCACATGCACGCCCCCCACCCACCCCCACCCACACACCCACAACACCCACACCCACACACACCCACCACCCCGGCTGCCTGCTTCGCCTACGCCCGCACACCCGCCCCGCTCCCGCACCGCACCACACACACACACACACGCCCATACACACACGCACACACACGCCCACAGCACACGCCCCTACTCGCCCGCACACACACACACACACACACACACACACACACACACACACACACACACACACACACACACACACACACACACACACACACACACACACACACACCACCACCACACGCCCACAACCACACACCCACACACACTCATGCACGCCCTTTTGCCCGCCCGCCACGCACGCCACACACGCCTGGCACACACACACACACACACACACACACACACACACACACACACACACACCACCACCACACGCCCACAACCACACACCCACACACACCCATGCACGCCCTTTTGCCCGCCCGCCCCATGCACGCACACACGCCTGGCACACACACACACGACCCCACAGGCACGCTCGCCTCGTCCGCACGCACACAGCGCACGCACGCACACGCGCGCACTGCATGCACTCTTGCACCCACGCACTATTTAACTATTTATCTATTTAGTTATTTAACTATTTATCTATTTATATATCTATCTATTTAACTATTTATCTATTTAGTTATTTAACTATTTATCTATTTAACTATTTATCTATTTATCTATTTAACTATTTATCTATTTACCTATTTATCTATTTATTTATTTATTTATTTATTTATTTATTTATTTATTTATTTATTTATTTATTTATTTATTTATATATTTAACTATGTATGTATTTATCCATTTAACTATTTGCCTATTTATCTATTTAACTAATTTTCTATTTATCTATATCTATATATCTATATACCTATTTAACGATTTATCAATTTATTTAGATAAGTATTTATCTAGTTAACTATTTATCCATTTATCTATTTATTTATCTATTCAGCCACACACGCCCGCCCGCCTCGCCCCACGCGCACACGCATACGCCCTCCCACGCAACGCACGCACATATGCCCACAGACGCACGCACAAACACACGCACCCACGCACGCACGCACACATACACACCCCCACCCACATCCACACACCCACACACACCCACCCCCCGCCCGCCTGCCCGCCTACGCACGCCCCGCACAGACGCCCGCACGCACGCACACACACGAACGCACGCACCCCCCACCCACCCACACCCATGCCCGGCTGCCCGCTACGCACGCACTCTTGCTCCCACGCACGCACGCACGCACACCCACCCGCCCGCCCGCCTGCACGTCCACACTCACACATGCACGCACGCCCACACACACATGCCCACAGACGCACGCACCGCGCCACACACACACACACCCACGCATGCTCGCACGCCCGCACGCACATGTACGCACATGCACGCCCACAACGCACACACGCACACACGCCCCCACCCACACGCCCCACACACCCACACCCACACCCCTTCCCCGCCCCGCCCGCACGCACGCCCACACACACCGACACACACACACACGCCCATGCCCACGCCCACACACACGCCCCACGCACACACACACGCCCACTCTCCCGCGCACACACGAACGCACGCACGCACGCGCACACGCCCCCCTCGCCCTGGCCGCCCACGCACGCGCACACACACGCACGCCCCCACACACCCCCACCCACACACCCACACACCCACACCCACACACCCACGCCCGCCCGGCTGCCTGCCCGCTTGCACGCACGCACACCCCGCCTGCCCGCTGACGCCCACACACCCCACACACACACACGCGCCCACGCCCACACACACACGCACACGCCCACGCACACACACACGCCCACGCACACGCCCCCACTCGCCCGCACACACACACACACACACACACGCGCCACCACAGGCCCACAACCGCACACCCACACACACCCACGCACGCCCGCAGCGCACAGGCCGCACGCACGCACGCACCACACACACGCCCACACGCCCCCACCCACACACACCCACGCCCGGTCGGCCGCCCGCACACGCCCTCACACCCACGCACGCGCCCGCCCGCCCCACGCTCGCACACACGCATGCAGGCACACCCCCCCACACACATACACACACATGCACCGCCCCGCACGCACATGCACGCACGCACATACGCAGGCACGCCCACACGCACGCCCCCACACGCCCCCCACCCTCACAGCCACACCAACACACCCACGCTCGGTTCGCCCCGGGCCGCCCCGCACGCACGCACACGCACGCACACCCAGCCCCCGCCCGCCTGCACGTCCACCACTAACCACACGCCACACACGCCACGCCCACACGTCCGCAACACACACACACACACACACACACACACACACCACGCATGCTCGCACTCCCCGCACGCACATGCAACGCACGCATGCACGCCTACACGCACCGCCCCCCCACCCCACACACACCCACACACCCACACACACACACACACACCACGCCCCGCTCGCACGCCCGCAAACACGCACACATACACGCACGCACCGCTCGCATGCCCACATGCACGCCTACCCAACACACCCACACACACACTCACGCACACGCGCACACGCACGCATGCACTCTTGAAACCCACACACTATTTAACTATTTATCTATTTAGTTATATAACTATTTATCTATTTAGTTATATAACTATTTATCTATTTATATATGTATCTATTTAACTATTTATTTATTTAGTTATTTAAACTATTTATCTATTTATCTATTTATCTATTTAACTATTTATCTATTTAACCTATTTATCTATTTAACTATTTATCTATTTACCTATTTATCTATTTATCTATTTATTTATTTATATTATTTGTTTAACTATTTATCTATTTATCCATTTAACTATTTGTCTATTTATCTATTTATCTATTTATCTATATATCTATATATCTATTTACCTATTTAACGATTTATCTATTTATTTAGATAACTATTTATCTAGTTAACTATTTATCCATTTATCTATTCATTTATTTATCTATTCAGCCACACACGCCACGCCCGCCCGCCCGCACCGCCCACGCCACGCACACAACGCATACACGCCCTCCCACGCCCGCACGCACACACGCCCCACAGACGCACGACACAAACGCCCGCACCCACGCCCGCACATACGCACGCACTCACAACCACGCCCCCACCCACATCCACACACCCACACACACCCACGCACGCCCCGCCAGCCCCGCCCGCCCCGCACGCACGCACATGCACGCACGCCCACACGCAACCCCCACCCACACACCCACACACACCCATGTTCGGGCCCGCCCGCCCGCACGCACGCACTCTTGCTCCCACGCACACACACGCACACCCACCAGCCCGCCTGCACGTCCACACTCACACACTACGCACGCACACACGCACGTACGCACACCCCCCCCCCCCACACACACACGCATGCATGCACGCACACACGCACGCACCGCCCCCCTCCCACACACCCACACAACCCACACCCACCACACCCCTCCCCGGCCGCCCGCCTTCGCACGCACGCCCGCACGCACGCCCACACACTGACACACACACACACACACACACACACACACACACACACACACACACACACACACACACACAAGCATGCCACCGCACACACACACACCCACACCCACAAGCACCGCACCACACACACACACACACACACGCACGCACGCCCACCACACGTGCGCACACACACACCCCGCACCCACGCACTATTTAACTATTTATCTATTTAGTTATTTAACTATTTATCTATTTATATATGTATCTTTTTAACTATTTATCTATTTGGTTATTTAACTATTTATCTATTTAACTATTTATCTATTTAACTATTTATCTATTAACCCATTTATCTATATATCTATTTATTTGTTTATTTATTTATATATTTAACTATTTATGTATTTATCCATTTAACTATTTGTCTATTTATCTATTTAACTATTTATCTATTTATCTATATTTATATATCTATTTACCTATTTAACAGATTTATCAATTTATCTAGTTATATATCTACTAAATAACTGCACGTCCACCACGCACGCACGCACGCACGCCCACACGCCCCGCACACACACCCACGCACGCTCGCACTCCCGCACGCACATGCACGCACGCATGCAGTCCTACACGCATGCCCCCCACCCTCACACCCACACACACACACACACACGCGCCCCGCCCGCACCGCCCCACGCTCGCACACACTCGCACGCAGGCACACACCCCCGCACACATACACACACACGCACCGCCCGCCCCGCACATGCACGCACGCACATACGCAGGCACGCCATAACGCACGCCCCCACCCTCACAGCCACAACACACCCACGCTCGGTCGTCCCCCGGGCCGTCCGCACGCACGCACGCACACACGCACGCACGCACACACACGCCCCCCACCCACACACCCACACACCCACAACCAACACCCACACCCACTCCCGTCCCCGCCCCACCGCGCACGCACGCACACCCACACACACCCGACACACACACACACACCCATGTCCACGCCCACACACACACACGCCCACGCCCACGCCACACACATGCCCACACACACACAACACAACGCCCCCGCCCACACACGCCCCCCCCCCCCCCCACACACGCCCACCGCCCACGCCCCACGCCCACAGGCCCCCAACTCCACGTCCGCACACACACACACCCCCACGCACGTTCGCACTCCCGCACGCACATGCACGTACGCATGCACGCCTACACGCACGCCCCCACCCACACACCCACACACACACACACGCACAACGCCCGCCGCTCGCACGCACCGCACACACGCACGCACGCACGCTCGCATGCCCACAAGCACGCCTACCCACACACATACCACACACACACACACGCGCGCAGCGCGCCGCGCGCACACACACACACGCACGCATGCACTCTTGCACCCACACACTATTTAACTATTTATCTATTTAGTTACTTAACTATTTATCTATTTATATATGTATCTATTTAACTATTTATTTATTTAGT